>CAHIKZ030005336.1:4620000-4820000 GCA_903632075.3 Acanthosepion pharaonis
TAAGTATAAAATACTAATAAATTCCATCCTATCCCCCTTAACGCGCGTATAGTGCCAGAATGGGCACTGCCAACTACTTCCCGGCCCTTATCTGTTTGTCTATTGTCACTGTTATGTGTTATATGTAATAGGAGTAGGTAGACCTCCTACCGCCCGGTCAACACTCCTCCCCCCCTTCCCTGGACCAGACGCAGAGGCTCACACCTTGTTTCCTGTCTAAGAAGGGTTCCCGGCACTTTTTCTCTCTCTCTCTGGCCTCTGTACTATTACTGATGTGTTTCTCCCGTGATGTGCGCAGTCTGTGGCATTGCCTCTCTTCATTTTGAGGGTACACGGTTGACAGTTCACTGGTTGCTGTTTCCGACTGGTAGTTAGAAGCCCTAACTCTTGCGTAGCGTCTTGAGCGGTCGCTCTGATCAACAGTTGTATAATACCGGGGTGTTTGTAGTGCCATGACGCGCATGGATCGGTGTCCATGCAGTCACCTCCGGTGGGCAACCCTGAGGCCACACTATGATGCAGGCTGTGCCAACTCCTCTCTGCTCACGTTGCGGTCGATAACCATCTGCTTCTCTATACTTCAGGCCTTCTCATCTTCCAACAATCACTCAACATGAAGACTCAAATGAATCAAAAAAAGTAAACCTAAACCAGCCCCCGCAAAAATCACCTAAACCCCTCAACATTTCGTTCGCCAACATCCGTGGCATTAGAACAAACTTCTGCAGTTTGGAATCTTTCCTCACTGCAAACTGCCCGGATATACTGGCTCTGTGTGAGACAAACCTTGTCTTGTCTATTTCCTCCTCTGATCTCTCGATCCCTGGCTACCTTCCTCTCCTCAGGAAAGACTCTCTAACCCACATGCACGGCTTTGGTGTCTATGTCAAGGACCATCTCCCCTGGCCAGAGAGCTGTCTCTCGAATCGCCAGACCTGTCGTACATGTGTCTCCGACTATCTCTCCTCAATGCCGTAAGCTATCTCTTCTTCCTCTATCGCTCTCCATCCTCTCAAGACTGTGGGATACTTGATAGCATATCTGACAGCATAGACAAGGCCCTCTCTCTCCACCCGTTTGCTCATATATTCGTGTTTGGTGACTTTAATGCCCATCACCAAGTGGCTCGAGAATGCTACTACTGACCGGGCTGGCATTCAAACATTTAACTTCTCAATTTCTCAATCCCTCATGCAGATAGTCGACTTCCCCACGCGTTTTTGCCCTCGACCTGGCAGGTAAGGCCCTCTTCTCGACCTGTGTTTTACCTCCATCCCCGAATCTTGTAGCGCCACACAGCTCTGCCCGCTTGGCAACTCTGATCACGCTGTGGTATCTGTCAACGTTTCCTTCAACTCCACGCCCTGCAAAGAACCTCCCATCACAAGAACCTCGTTCTACTATCAACGAGCGGATTGGGACTCGTTCCGTGACTTCCTCCGCGATGTCCCCTGGGATGTTGTCTTTACACTCCCTGTCCAAGAATGTGCTTCTGAGGTCTCATCCTGGGTTAAAGCTGGAATCGACGCTTTCATCCCCTCAAGGAAATTTAAGGTCAAGTCGCACTCCTCCACTTGGTTCTCCGCTGCTTGCTCATCTGCCATCCCCCATAGGAATCACTTCTTTCACCGATTCCGTAGCGACATATCTGACTGCAATAGACGTCTCTTTGCCTCTGCCCGTAACGAGTGTAAGCGTGTCCTCAACGAAGCTAAGTCAATATTTGCTGCTCGAATGAAGGAACGTATTGCATCTCACAAATTTGGCTCCAAAGATTATTGGCGAGTCTGCAAGAGTGTCCTGAATAATCGAAAACCCTCCATACCTCCTTTATTCAACCAGTTCGAGGTCTTGACCTCCTCTACCGACAAGGCTGAATGCTTTGCTCGGAAATTCTCATTTAATTCAAAGCTCGACTCCACCGGTGTACCCATACCAGACTTCCCTCTTAGAACTGAGGCCTTTCTGAGCGGCTTACACATAACTCCGTCATTGGTACTGGGCATTATCTCCACCTTACACCCCCACAAGGCTAGTGGTGGAGATGGCATACCAGCCATTGTCCTGAAGAAATGCGCGCCTGAGCTAGCACCCGCCCTCTCTAAACTGTATAATTACTGCCTCAAGGAATCATGTTTTCCTGACTGCTGGAAGTCCTCATCCATTGTTCCTGTGTTTAAGAACTCTGGTGACCCCTCTGACCCCACTAATTACCGTCCTATTAGTCTCCTACCCCTCTTCGGCAAAGCCTTCGAAGCCCTAATCAATGCCGAAGTGGTTAATCACCTCACATCCCATAAACTGCTCTCAGACAAGCAATATGGTTTCCGCTACGCCCGATCTACAGCTGATGTGCTTACGGCCATCACTGAAACCGTCTACCAAGCCCTTCAAAATAACGGTGAGGCTCGTCTGTGGCCCTCGACATCTCCAAAGCATTCGATAGGGTTTGGCACGCCGGCCTTCTTCGTAAGCTCCAGGGGTATGGTGTTTTTGGTCAACTGTTTGATCTAATACAATCATTCCTGTCAAACCGAGAATTGACGGTCGTTCTCAACGGATTCTCCTCCAGTTCCTATCCCACTAACGCAGGTGTTCCCCAAGGCTCCATCTTTGGCCCCACTCTTTTCCTTATTTTCATCAATGACCTTCCTGAAGCTATAGATTCCCAAGTCGGCATCTATGCAGACGACACTACAATTTACTCCTGCCTCAAAAACAAGTCTAGTGTCGGCGACAAAACTAACCTTGCCGTGCGTCTTGAAATGGACCTCCAATCGGTTGTTAACTGGGGCAAAAATTGACTGGTCAACTTTAACGCCACAAAAACTAAATTACTCTCCATTAACCACCATAGAGATCCTTCCCTGCCCCCCATTAAAATGTCTGATAGTCAACTTCCTGAGAGCAACTCCCTGCGTCTGCTCAGTCTCACGCTGACTGCTGACCTGAGATGGAACAAATACATTGAGTCAATTGCTTCTTCCACCGCGAGGAAAGTTGGCTCTTTGTGCCGCGCCAGGAAATTTTTCTCCCCTGAATCGATACTTCAAATATACAAAACAACCATTCGCCCTTGCATGGAGTATTGCTGCCATATATGGGCTGGAGCACCTTCTGCTTACCTCGGAGTTCTTGGCATGATCCAGAGACGGATATGTAATCTAATTGGCCCTGATCTAGCGTCTTGTCTGCAGTCACTCTCTCACAGACGCGCCGTCGCCTCTCTCTGTCTTTTCTACAAATACTTCCATGGTAACTGCTCTGATGAGCTGCTCTCTCTGGTTCCCAGACTCCATGAATTCAAGCGCCCTACAAGGCTGGCATCCCGCTCTCACCCCTACACCGTAGAAACCTTCAAATGTAGCCGTCTCCTCTACTCCAATAGCTTCATACCTCGCACCTCTCGCCAGTGGAACACCCTCCCCAATTACTGTTTCCCTGAAAGCTATAATCTCCAACTATTCAATCGACATCTCCAATTACCTTGATCTACCCACCATCCTTCTCCTCTTCCTTTCTCCTATCACTCTTATCTGCTCTCGCTCCAAATCTTCCGCAACCCCCTGCATCCTAGTGGCTTCACGCCTTGCTTGGCGCACAATGCTTAATATATATATATATATATATATATATATATATATATATATACATGCATATAAATATATTTATATATCTGTAAATGATAGATGTATGATGATATATATGTGTATAAACACACATGTACGTATTGAGCGTGTCTGATTAATAGTAGGCTTGTCTATTATAAATTTTAAATATTAAGTAGTTTTAGAGAGAACTGAATAACTCCATTTTGTGTGTATAGGCATATTGGCAATGAAAATGTTTTACTGTATATAATCACTTACTGACTCTCTGTATATTGATTGGCACTGGCATATATTCACTCCTTTCAGATTGATACTGATTCTGGGTCGATTAGTTTTCGTAGCTTAGAAACTGCCAACGAAAACGGAAATACACACTTTTTGTTCACTGACCTCATTATATCATTACGTTTCCGATCAGATTAATCCGTTCCCTCTTTTGCAATACCATGTGAAAATACTTATCCATTTTCTATGGTTTCTATTGAATAGATTATTAGTTCTCTTCAACTATTCAATTCTTTCCCGACTATAAATACAAAGTAACTGATAACAAACATGATTTGTTGAGAAGTGATGCTATTAAAAAAGAACTTATACATAACCAGAATTTACTGTATTTATTTTAAATGTCATATCGATCCAAGTCATAAACAATGATAGCTCTCCATAGCTTCCTCTCTTTAATATCTGAGAATCGCATGACTTTTGGGGAAAGATGTTGGAATGATCTCCTGTATTAGTTATACATTTAAATTCATTATTCTCCTTCTACAAGACTGGCTACCATCCAAGGCTATCGAGCCAGTTCGCGCTGTCATTTAATGCATAACTGGAGAAGATGTGCGAAATTAGGGCAAAAGTAAACACTGTTGACTAGGTTGGAATTTGAACTCGGGTTGATCATTTCACTTTTTGTGTTGTTAATTATTAGACTATTGGATTACGGAATAAAAGAATAACTTTCATTTTACATTTCATTCTAATTTGATCCATTTAATGAGTATTCGTGGGAAATATTCAACGTTTTCTAAAACTGCGCATGTGTATTTTTATAATATTTTGAAAATGTACATAGAAAATGTTCATGATAACAAGTCAAACATCATATTCTCTACTACGACCAAATTCTTATATTTTTTGTTCACATTATTCTCATTTTTATATTTTATATTTTTGTCCCGCTCAAACGTCAGACAAGATAGGAAGGTTTTAATTTTTTTTCTCTTTGTCTTTTCCCTAGTCACTGCACAAAGGCCAATTTCAAAGATTCTCTCTTGTTTTCTTTACCTTCTATTAGTTAGTACAAACATTCATTTAATAAGGTGTATTGGAAGCGCCAGTCTTATCGAATTTCTTTAATAAGTTTATTTACTTTTTCCATTAAAATATTTTTCTCGTGCTTTGTTGTTGAGTAAATAGGTGACTATATGAACGAGACTATAACTATAAAGAGCTCCAATTCAGAGGTAAGAGGGAGAAGCAATTCGGAGTCAGACAGTTCGTTGCCAGGTTCGCAGCTAACTTGTTGAACTCTCTGCCTTCGAGCAGAGAGGAACCCAGACTGTGCCTACAGGCAGAGTCTTACCTGGGGACGTAGACAAATTCCACTCCGTGTAAGCGGAGTGTAAGGGAAAATTTTTGCCTGAGTCTATGGGAACGGAATCACCCCACATAAAACCCGGCCTTGTGCCATGTCACATCTTGTGGAGAGGTTTTTGATAAATACCAGAAGCTGTTTAGAGTCAGGCAGTTCACTGCCTGGCATGCGATAAGCTTGTCAAACACTCTGCCTTCGTCAGAGAGCAACCCAGATGAAGTTCTGCCGGGATTCTAGGGAATTTTGCCGGGATTGCCCCACTTAATGTTTTGACACTAGTTTGCGGGTGCTTACATCCCGGGTCAGGGTTGACCTGGAAACAACAGCAATTAAGAGATAGTTCCATGCTCCTTAAAACCTCCAGATCAGAAGTCTTGCTGCCGGATGTAGTTTATCATCAAACCCAGGTTGTAGTACCGCGAGTAAAAAAAAATTCTTTCATTAGATGTTTTGAATAGTAACAGTATTAATATTTTTAGTTATACTTATTATTTTATTAATTTGTGTATGATGAAAAAGAAAATAAAACGTTTTGTAAATTATTAATGTATTTAATGAAATATTGGTATTATTTATTACATGTAAAATAAGTACAACTCCACATCAGACCATAACATAAATTATTGTAATTAGAGTTTCCATGTCATTTAACAACTAATTCAGGTAGTCTTTTCTGCTTTTGGAAGGATAAATTGCTTGGCGCATTGTTTAAATCAGTATTTTAATGTATTTTTTGGGGGGCTCTATTATTGATTTCTTACCACAACTACAAATTAAAAAGTGTTGTAATCATATTGAATGTTAGTATTAGTTAAATAATTGTTAACTATTATTAATTTTTTACTTGCACCCTAATCATCTTCATCACACCTATGACCGGGTGTATTCAAAGAGTCACTGCGCAACTGAGAACCTGACAAGTACCTTAGGTTGAAAACCGGAAAGGTACTAATTCATACATAGCGTGTCTTCGGCAAGTATACCTGGCGGAGCGCATATTTCTCCAAGTCAATCCACAGTCGATGTAGTCTATCTTGAAGGTTCACCTTGATCACGTTCCATCGGCGCGGGGGTGGGGACGTCTCCAATCACCACCGATAGCATGACACCATCACTCTGGTTTCATACATAGCTATGGAACACGGTTTTCTCCATTGTGCTAGATCGCTGTTGACCTTAAAAAATATTCATCCGTCTTTTGAAACTCTTGTTTTAATTCTACTGTATGTCTAGCAAGCGATCTCAGTTGAAAAAAAAACTTAGTTGATGCACTAGTTTAGTTTACGTTACATAATACCAGTAGCACTCGTAAGTTGACATGGTATAAATGTCTATGCTTATATTTTCAATTTCTGTTGTTTTTGAACTAATCAGACTGTCATGTTATCTCTGCAACTGTGACTGTCATTTAATAGTTAACGAAATTAAGGAATAATCATTTGTTGAAATTAGAATTAACGTAACTTTTCTCAATCGAAGCCCGTAAACTATGAAAGTCAAGTTTAACCGAAGGTCAAATGTAAACACATGACTTTACTCTTTATTTTTACCAAACACTGAATATTGCTATTTTAATGTTTATTTGCTTATACTAATGATATTGCTGACAGTACTATTATGAATTTATTACAAGGTGATACAAATGTTACTTTTACTTTTATTTGTAGTTGATTTTTATTATAACTACCCAGGTCCTCATTTTACGCACTGATTAGTAGTTACAACAAAATAACGGTATATCATATATACTTGACTATAGTACGAGTTTTATGAAATAAATAGAGGCTCGCACTATACACAGATGTTTTTAAGAGGTTAAAAATCATACATTTTTGATCACCTGTTGCACTATAAACAGGTAAATTTTTCTGGTGGGTTTAAAATCCATGCAAAAAAAAGAACAGAGGTTTCACATATACCTCGACTTATACATGACTATATACAGTGCTTCAAAGTTGTAAAATACACACTGACATGCTAAATATATGCGCCTTATATCACGTGTGATAAAGTGCTACAACACGATATAGCATCGATTCAGAAAAAACTCTAGGGAGATATTGAGCTATGCCATCTTAACTATTCATATTTCCTTTATATTTGTAGGCAAAATTCAAATAGACATATCACTAAAATTTTAGCTTGTTCAAGTCTAGGGTTGACCGTTATCTTCCCCACATATCTCTAAAAACTGCGCCTCTTACTTTAGTGGCACTTGTGCCTTGTAGAGGGTGAAAATTATTGTAAAATGTACCACATCTCATGCTTGATTGAACTTTATTGATATTTCAGCTGCACCCCAATAATACTGAACGACTACCGTTTTAAATTTACTTATATAAAAGAAAATCCATCCTATTTGAAAGTAGTTTGCCGGCAGCTCGAACAAAGTTATTGATTAAACATCTTCCGAAACGATAATTAAATAATAGAACATTCTGCTGAAAAGATAAAGTTTGTTTTCTTGCGAAAGTCTTGCGTTTTCTATTTCATTTGACTACTGATTTTGCTTGATGTTACCTAATTTAAGAAATTTTTCTGTATATGCTGTTTCTTGTAATATTCACCGAGAATGTTTCCTGTAATGTCCACGAAGAATGTTAGTCCGAGAAAGCGCAACGAGTTACATTCCTGGAGGTTAGAATCAATCATGCTGATGGTAGGCGGAAAGGGGTCTCTCAGGTGAGTAATAGAGAGAAGTTTCGTTTTGGAGGTGTTAAAAATCCGAATAGAAATCGCATAAACGTAAGTGGGGAGGTCAATATATAAAGTCGTTGGGAAATATTTAAAAAAACCTATAACAATGTCATCAAGAAATAAATCTATGAAAGAAGTATCCATCAATGTCTTTAAGCAAAATGATTTAACAAAATCGAAAATATTACCATGAAGTCTAGTCTTACTAACGTTACGATATAAATAAATTCCACTAAAAGACCAGTCAAAATAATATATATCTACATTACTACAACCGTCCATTTAACAGTAATATAGCAACAACTCTAAGTAGATGCTTAAAAGGCTTTATTTGACTAATTCAGCCTTAGTACTGAAAACCTTTATTTTATTATAGTGAATGGGTACAAACGACAGGGGAAATGGGATGTGTTTATTTTATTACCACACTAACTGACGATGAGTGTTTATTTCTTTTTGTTTTGTTTTTTTCGGCTTTTAGTTTATTTACAACTGAAATATATTTTTGGAATTTAAGTATAATTCTGTTTTTGTGAGAGAATATTGCATTATCATTTTTTTTTTTTTTTTTTTTTTAGAATAACAACGATTTTCTAGGCACAAGTTCTACTATTAATCCAGATCTGAGGTGAGAACAAAAATTTATAAATTTCCCTCGGGTATTTCAGCCGAAGTGAATGTAACGATTTCAAGTGTAAATCGAACTCGGTTCTACGATTTCTCATTACAGAACCCGCACATCTTATGGATGCTCATTTTAAATCGATATATTTTTCTTTCTGTTGTTTTTTTAAAAACTATTCTTTACATGTAAGCTTATTACTTAGAAGAAAAAAAAAATGATGCCTTCCATTTATCATCTCGTGGATTACTGAGTACAACTCTTTAAGAAGATGAATTCTATCACTAATAATTAAATAGATACATAAATAATAAAAGTTGCGTGGGTGTACATCAATCTATCAACATTTAAGTCGATATTAAACTGCAAGAAAATTAGATTTATTTGTCAATAATGCAGTCATTCTTGAGTTTTCTTTAACCTAAACAGAAAAAAAGAACAATAATGTCGATTAAGAGGACGAAAGTATCGTTGTATTGTAAAACGGAAGTAATTAAATATTAAGGTGCCATAACAGTTATCGACTAGGAGAATGAAATCGCTGAACCGAGTTCAAGATCCGGTAGAAACGCTTTGCATTTATATTTTAGTAATTTTTTTGAATTTACTTCTCCCTCATCAGCTTAGGATAAATAGTAAGGTCGTTACAGCCTTTTAGTCCTGTAATGCAGACTAACTTAAGCTTCTTGGATATTAACGTAATCACATAAAAATTAACTTATTACGAAAAATAAAACAGTATCACGAGGAGTCATCAAAAGAATAAATAGCAATTGAGAAGTATTTAAAAATTATTTCCTTAATTAAGCCACAACAAAGTTTAATCAAATACTTTAATATTTTAACTTCTAAGTGTACCTTAATGGCCGGGGTAATGCTGATAACCCAAATATTCTAATTAACAAACATTTTATTTGATTTTATTACTTAATTTGTTTAATTTCCAAACACTTAATGGGAACTATTAAAAGTTAACAAGCAATATTCAAACATACTTTAACAAATAGAAAAATAAAAGCAAGACAGAATCATGTAAACATAGACAGAAAACGAGAGAATCGATAGTAGAAAATTAAAATTTTAACAACAGCATTTAAACTAAAACTATTCTGTGAAGATGACACGGCTGCTCTTAATACCAATGGGGCAAAAACGATAAAAAAAGGAAAAGCTTTGTGCATATAAAAATTATGAGATTACTGTAATTAGATTCGAAGCAAATCCTGGATCGTATTCAAACACCGATATTTAGCATAGACATTAGGTTTCCAGTCGATTTATATCAAAATATTATTTGTAGGATTTTGATGTTTTGTAGACTTAATCGATTTTAGCTTAGTGAAACAATAAAGAACATCCTATTACTATGCATTAAAATTCATATTTGGCAGTATATTACATTTCTGAATGTTACAAGACGGAATAAAATATTACTGACATAGTCTAGTGGAGGTAAATGCAATGTATATGAGGGTGAGAAAAATAGACCACCGAAGATTTCTATGATTAGTTCAGGATGATGTTCATGCTATTTTTCGGCATGAGGCGAATTCTAATACTGAAATATCTTCTGATGAATATAATGTCCAATCTTATCAGGGAGATCTTTGTATTCCTTCGGGGTCAAGACTGGGTAGCCAGACACTAAGTGGTCAATAATCTACATATTGAGTATGTAAAATTTTTTATTATATATGTCTATTATGTCTTAATATAGGTTCTTTAGTATAAGACACCAACGCACCAATGATAACTAGGAACACTAGTGTGAAAGTTCCATATTCTGCTAACCTCAATTCGGTGATATTTAAGCTTGATATGGTCACTAAAAACAGCCACATAGACAAGTAAACATTTCCTTCAATTACAGTAATGTCTAGTTTGGTAGCTTCAAGTATGAGGCCTGTTTGGATGTTGAAATTCCAGGAGATCTCTGGGTTGTGGTAGTACTATAGTAGTATTAGTTCCACATGAATAAAATTCAACTGTATTTTTGTTTCAGATAAGAAATTGGGAACAAAAAGGGCACATACGTAACATCAGAAAAAAAAAAGCTAGAGTTTTCGACGCATATAATAAGGAAAGAGTGCATGGAAAATTTAACACTCAAGACGTACTGAATGTAAGAGGAATAGAGGAAAACAGTATATAACCTATATAACGGGCTTGAGTAAAATTTTTGTTAGAACAGAGATTAGGATAGATAGCGAAAAGAAAAATTTGCTAAGAGATAAAAAGCCTGTGAAAGTGTACAAATCTATGATCCCAAACATACTGAACGGACACAGAATAGAAAAGAAGAATGATGGATACAAGTATATAGAGTTTTGTAATTTTTAAATTTGATTTTAAAGACAGCTTTTGAAGCTTTTGTTGGAGATGATAGCGAAATTTGAGGAAAGAGAAGTATTTGATTGTCCGATCCCTAACTCTGGTATCAGCATTATAAACATAGTGATTTGAGGATATGGAAAGAAAGGAAACAGTATCTGATTGTCTTGTCCCAAAATGTGGTGTAATTATTGTAAATTTTGAGGCATGGAAAGAAATGAAAAGTATCTGATTGTCCCTAAATGTGGTGTACTTATTGTAAGAGTGGTGATTTGAGGCATGGAAAGAAATGAAAAGAATCTGATTGTGTATCAGCATCATAAACATAGTGATTTGAGGTATGGAAAGAAATGAAAACAGTATCTGATTGTCTTGTCCCTAAATGTGGTGTAATTATTGTGGTGCTGTGATTTGAGGCAGGGAAAGAATGAAATAGTATCTGATTGTGTTGTCCCCTAAATGTGGTTTATTTAATTTGATTTGAGGCATGGAAAGAAATGAAACAGAATCTGATTGTCCGATCCCTAACTCTGGTATCAGCATTATAAACATAGTGATTTGAGGTATGGAAAGAAATGAAACAGTATCTGATTGTCTTGTCTCTAAATGTGGTGTAATTATTGTAAGAGTGGTGATTTGAGGTATGGAAAGAAATGAAAAAGTATCTGATTGTCCGATCCCTGACTCTGGTATCAGCATTATAAACATAGTGATTTGAGGTATGGAAAGAAATGAAACAGTATCTGATTATCTTGTCCCTAAATATGGTGTAATTATTGTTAGCGTGGTGATTTGAGGTATGGAAAGAAATGAAACAGTATCTGATTGTCTTGTCCTTAAATATGGTGTAATTATTGTAAGCGTGGTGATTTGAGGCATGGAAAGAAATGAAACAGTATCTGATTGTCTTGTCCCTAAATGTAGTGTAATTATTGTCAGCGTTGTGATTTGAGGTATGGAAAGAAATGAAACAGTATCTGATTGTGTTGCCCCTAAATGTGGTGTAATTATCGTAATCGTGGTGATTTGAGGTATGGAAAAAAATGAAACAGTATCTGATTGTCTTGTCCCTAAATGTGGGGTAATTATTGTAATCGTGGTGATTTGAGGCATGGAAAGAAATGAAACAGTATCTGATTGTCTTGTCCCTAAATGTGGAGTAATTATTGTAATCGTGGTGATTTGAGGCATGAAAGAAATGAAACAGTATCTGATTGTCTTGTCTCTAAATGTTGTGTAATTATTGTAATCGTGGTCATTTGAGGCATGAGAGAAATGAAACAATATCTGTATGTCGTATCCCTAAATGTGGTGTAATTATTGTAATCGTGATGATTTGAGGCATGAAAGAAATTGATTGTCTTGTCCCTAAATGTGATTTGAGGTAATGGAAAGAAATGAAAAATCTGATTGTCTTGTATAAATGTGGTGTAATTATTGTTGTGGTATTTGAGGTGAAAAAAAATGAAACATTATCTGATTGTCTTGTCCCTAAATGTGGTGTAATTATTGTAATCGTGGTCATTTGAGGCATGAAAGAAATGAAACAGTATCTGATTGTCTTGTCCCTAAATGTGGTGCAATTATTGTAATCGTGGTGATTTGAGGCATGGAAAGAAATGAAACAGTATCTGATTGTCTTGCAATGTGGTGTAATTATTGTAATCGTGGTCATTTGAGGCATGAAAGAAATCAGATCTGTGTCTTGTCCCTAAATGTGGTGCAATTATTGTAATCGAGGTGATTTGAGGCATGGAAAGAAATGAAACAGTATCTGATTGTCTTGTCCCTAAATGTGGTGTAATTATTGTAATCGTGGTCATTTGAGGCATGAAAGAAATGAAACAGTCTGATTGTCTTGTCCCTAAATGTGGTAATTATTGTAAAGAAATGAAAGAAATGAAACAGTATCTGATTGTCTTGTCCCTAAATGTGGTGTAATTATTGTAATCGTGGTCATTTGAGGCATGAAAGAAATGAAACAATATCTGATTGTCTTGTCCCTAAATGTGGTGTAATTATTGTAAGCGTGGTGATTTGAGGCATGGAAAGAAATGAAACAGTATCTGATTGTCTTGTCCCTAAATGTGGTGTAATTATTGTAATCGTGGTCATTTGAGGCATGAAAGAAATGAAACAATATCTGATTGTCTTGTCCCTAAATGTGGTGTAATTATTGTAATCGTGGTGATTTGAGGCATGGAAAGAAATGAAACAGTATCTGATTGTCTTGTCCCTAAATGTGGTGTAATTATTGTAATCGTGGTCATTTGAGGCATGAAAGAAATGAAACAGTATCTGATTGTCTTGTCCCTAAATGTGGTGCTATTATTGTAATCGTGGTCATTTGTAATTATTGTAAGAAAAATGAAAGAAATGAAACAATATCTGACTGTCTTGTCCCTAAATGTGGTGCTATTATTGTAATCGTGGTGATTTGAGGCATGAAAGAAATGAAACAGTATCTGATTGTCTTGTCCCTAAATGTGGTGTAATTATTGTAATCGTGGTCATTTGAGGCATGAAAGAAATGAAACAGTATCTGATTGTCTTGTCCCTAAATGTGGTGTAATTATTGTAATCGTGGTCATTTGAGGCATGAAAGAAATGAAACAGTATCTGATTGTCTTGTCCCTAAATGTGGTGTAATTATTGTAATCGTGGTGATTTGAGGCATGAAAGAAATGAAACAGTATCTGATTGTCTTGTCCCTAAATGTGGTGCAATTATTGTAATCGTGGTGATTTGAGGCATGGAAAGAAATGAAACAATATCTGATTGTCTTGTCCCTAAATGTGGTGTAATTATTGTAATCGTGGTCATTTGAGGCATGAAAGAAATGAAACAGTATCTGATTGTCTTGTCCCTAAATGTGGTGCAATTATTGTAATCGTGGTGATTTGAGGCATGGAAAGAAATGAAACAGTATCTGATTGTCTTGTCCCTAAATGTGGTAATTATTGTTGAGGCATGGAAAGAAATGAAACAATATCTGATTGTCTTGTCCCTAAATGTGGTGTAATTATTGTATGCGTGGTCATTTGAGGCATGGAAAGAAATGAAACAGTATCTGATTGTCTTGTATCCCTAAAAATGTATCAAGATATTGAACAGTAATCGTAAATTATTGGTGATTTGAGGCATGGAAAGAAATGAAACAGTATCTGATTGTCTTGTCCCTAAATGTGGTGTAATTATTGTAATCGTGGTGATTTGAGGCATGGAAAGAAATGAAACAGTATCTGATTGTCTTGTCCCTAAATGTGTAATTATGTAATTATTGAAACAGTAATCGTGGTGATTTGAGGCATGGAAAGAAATGAAACAGTATCTGATTGTCTTGTCCCTAAATGTGGTGTAATTATTGTAATCTGATTGGTGATTTGAGGCATGAAAGAAATGAAACAATATCTGATTGTCTTGTCCCCAAATGTGGTGTAAATATTGTAATCGTGGTGATTTGAGGCATGAAAGAAATGAAACAGTATCTGATTGTCTTGTCCCTAAATGTGGTGTAATTATTGTAATCGTGGTCATTTGAGGCATGAAAGAAATGAAACAATATCTGATTGTCTTGTCCCTAAATGTGGTGTAATTATTGTAATCGTGGTGATTTGAGGCATGGAAAGAAATGAAACAGTATCTGATTGTCTTGTCCCTAAATGTGGTGTAATTATTGTAATCGTGGTGATTTGAGGCATGGAAAGAAATGAAACAGTATCTGATTGTCTTGTCCCTAAATGTGGTGTAATTATTGTAATCGTGGTCATTTGAGGTATGAAAGAAATGAAACAGTATCTGATTGTCTTGTCCCCAAATGTGGTGTAATTATTGTAATCGTGGTGATTTGAGGCATGAAAAAAAATGAAACAGTATCTGATTGTCTTGTCCCTAAATGTGGTGTAATTATTGTAATCGTGGTGATTTGAGGCATGAAAGAAATGAAAACAGTATCTGATTGTCTTGTCCCTAAATGTGGTGTAATTATTGTAATCGTGGTGATTTGAGGCATGGAAAGAAATGAAACAGTATCTGATTGTCTTGTCCCTAAATGTGGTGTAATTATTGTAATCGTGGTCATTTGAGGCATGAAAGAAATGAAACAGTATCTGATTGTCTTGTCCCTAAATGTGGTGCAATTATTGTAATCGTGGTGATTTGAGGCATGGAAAGGAATGAAACATTATCTGATTGTCTTGTCCCTAAATGTGGTGTAATTATTGTAATCGTGGTAATTAAATTTGAGTGCATGAAAGAAAATGAAACAATATCTGATTGTCTTGTCCCTAAATGTGGTGTAATTATTGTAAGCGTGGTGATTTGAGGCATGGAAAGAAATGAAAACAGTATCTGATTGTCTTGTCAATTTGTAATTATTGTACGTGGTCATTTGAAAGAAATGAAACAGTATCTGATTGTCTTGTCCCTAAATGTGGTGTAATTATTGCGGTCATTTGAGGTAATCATTATCTGATTGATTGTCCCTAAATGTGGTGTAATTATTGTAATGGATGAAAGAAATGAAACAGTATCTGATTGTCTTGTCCCTAAATGTGGTGTAATTATTGTAATCCTGGTGATTTGAGGCATGGAAAGAAAATGAAAAAAATCTGATTGTCTTGTCCAAATGTAATTATTAATCGTGGTGATTTGAGGCATGGAAAGAAATGAAACAGTATCTGATTGTCTTGTCCCTAAAATGTCATGCAATTATTGTAATCGGGGTGATTTGAGGCATGGAAAGAAATGAAACAGTATCTGATTGTCTTGTCCCTAAATGTGGTGTAATTATTGTAATCGTGGTCATTTGAGGCATGAAAGAAATGAAACAATATCTGATTGTCTTGTCCCTAAATGTGGTGTAATTATTGTAAGCGTGGTCATTTGAGGCATGAAAGAAATGAAACATTATCTGATTGTCTTGTCCCTAAATGTGGTGTAATTATTGTAATCGTGGTCATTTGAGGCATGAAAGAAATGAAACAGTATCTGATTCTCTTGTCCCTAAATGTGGTGTAATTATTGTAATCGTGGTGTAATTTGTAAGGCATGAAAGAAAATGAAACAGTATCTGATTGTCTTGTCCCTAAATGTGGTAATTATTGTAATCGGTGATTTGAGGCATGAAAGAAATGAAACAGTATCTGATTGTCTTGTCCCTAAATGTGGTGTAATTATTGTAATCGTGGTCATTTGAGAAAGAAATGAAACAGTATGATTGTCTTGTCCCCTAAATGTGGTGTATTAAATTTGAGGCAAAGAAATGAAACAATATCTGATTGTCTTGTCCCTAAATGTGGTGTAATTATTGTAATCGTGGTCATTTGAGGCATGAAAGAAATGAAACAATATCTGATTGTCTTGTCCCTAAATGTCATGCAATTATTGTAATCGTGGTGATTTGAGGCATGGAAAGAAATTAAACAGTATCTGATTGTCTTGTCCCTAAATGTGGTGTAATTATTATAATCGTGGTGATTTGAGGCATGAAAGAAATGAAACAGTATCAGATTGTCTTGTCCCTAAATGTGGTGTAATTATTGTAATCGTGGTCATTTGAGGCATGAAAGAAATGAAACAGTATCTGATTGTCTTGTCCCTAAATGTGGTGTAATTATTGTAATCGTGGTGATTTGAGGCATGAAAGAAATGAAACAGTATCTGATTGTCTTGTCCCTAAATGTGGTGTAATTATTGTAATCGTGGTCATTTGAGGCATGAAAGAATTGAAACAGTATCTGATTGTCTTGTCCCTAAATGTGGTGCAATTATTGTAATCGTGGTGATTTGAGGCATGGAAAGAAATGAAACAGTATCTGATTGTCTTGTCCCTAAATGTGGTGTAATTATTGTAATCGTGGTCATTTGAGGCATGAAAGAAATGAAACAGTATCTGATTGTCTTGTCCCTAAATGTGGTGTAATTATTGTAATCGTGGTGATTTGAGGCATGGAAAGAAATGAAACAGTATCTGATTGTCTTGTCCCTAAATGTGGTGTAATTATTGTAATCGTGGTGATTTGAGGCATGAAAGAAATGAAACAGTATCTGATTGTCTTGTCCCCAAATGTGGTGTAATTATTGTAATCGTGGTCATTTGAGGCATGGAAGAAAGAAATGAAACAGTATCTGATTGTCTTGTCCCTAAATGTGTGTAATTATTGTAAAATTTGTGGTGAAAGAAATGAAACAATTCTGAGGCATGGAAAGAAATGAAAACAGTATCTGATTGTCTTGTCCCTAAATGTGGTGTAATTATTGTAATCGTGGTCATTTGAGGCATGAAAGAAATGAAACAGTATCTGATTGTCTTGTCCCTAAATGTGGGTGTAATTATTGTAATCGTGGTGATTTGAGGCATGAAAGAAAATGAAACAGTATCTGATTGTCTTGTCCCTAAATGTGGTGGTGTGAATTATTGTATCTGATTGTCTTGTCCCTAAATGGTGATTATTGAGTGATTTGAGGCATGGAAAGAAATGAAACAGTATCTGATTGTCTTGTCCCTAAATGTGATTGGTGTAATTATTGTAAAATGGTGTGGTCATTTGAGGCATGAAAGAAAAATGAAACAATATCTGATTGTCTTGTCCCTAAATGTGGTGTAATTATTGTAATCGTGGTGATTTGAGGCATGGAAAGAAATGAAACAGTATCTGATTGTCTTGTCCCTAAATGTGGTGTAATTATTGTAATCGTGGTGATTTGAGGCATGAAAGAAATGAAACAATATCTGATTGTCTTGTCCCTAAATGTGGTGTAATTATTGTAAGCGTGGTGATTTGAGGCATGGAAAGAAATGAAACAGTATCTGATTGTCTTGTCCCTAAATGTGGTGTAATTATAATCGTGGTGATTTGAGGCATGAAAGAAATGAAACAGTATCTGATTGTCTTGTCCCTAAATGTGTGGTGTAATTATTGTAATGATTTGAGGCATGAAAAGAAATGAAACAATATCTGATTGTCTTGTCCCTAAATGTGGTGTAATTATTGTAATCGTGGTCATTTGAGGCATGGAAAGAAATGAAACAATATCTGATTGTCTTGTCCTAAATGTGGTGTAATTATTGTAATCGTGGTCATTTGAGGCATGAAAAGAAATGAAACAGTATCTGATTGTCTTGTCCCTAAATGTGGGTAATTATTGTAATCGTGGTCATTTGAGGTGAAAAATGATTTGATTGGTCCTTAAATGGAAAGAAATCGTGTTGATTTGGGGGTATGGAAAAAGAAATGAAACAGTATCTGATTGTCTTGTCCCTAAATGTGAAATTATTGTAATCGTGGTCATTTGAGGCATGGAAAGAAATGAAACAGTATCTTATTGTCTTGTCCCTAAATGTGGTGCAATTATTGTAATCGTAGTGATTTGAGGCATGGAAAGAAATGAAAAAGTATCTGATTGTCTTGTCCCTAAATGTGGTGTAATTATTGTAATCGTGGTCATTTGAGGCATGGAAAGAAATGAAACTGGTATCTGATTGTCTTGTCCCTAAATGAGGTGTAATTATTGTAATCGTGGTGATTTGAGGCATGGAAAGGAATGAAACATTATCTGATTGTCTTGTCCCTAAATGTGGTGTAATTATTGTAATCGTGGTCATTTGAGGCATGAAAGAAATGAAACAGTATCTGATTGTCTTGTCCCTAAATGTGGTGCAATTATTGTAATCGTGGTCATTTGTGGCGTGGTCATTTGAGGTATGGAAAGAAATGAAACAAAGTCCCTAAAATGAAACATTTGAGGCATGGAAAGAAATGAAACAGTATCTGATTGTCTTGTCCCTAAATGTGGTGTAATTATTGTAATCGTGGTCATTTGAGGCATGAAAGAAATGAAACAATATCTGATTGTCTTGTCCCTAAATGTGGTGCAATTATTGTAATCGTGGTGATTTGAGGCATGGAAAGAAATGAAACAGTATCTGATTGTCTTGTCCCTAAATGTGGTGTAATTATTGTAATCGTGGTGATTTGAGGCATGGAAAGAAATGAAACAATATCTGATTGTCTTGTCCCTAAATGTGGTGTAATTATTGTAAGCGTGGTCATTTGAGGCATGAAAGAAATGAAACAGTATCTGATTGTCTTGTCCCTAAATGTGGTGTAATTATTGTAATCGTGGTGATTTGAGGCATGGAAAGAAATGAAATATATCTGATTGTCTTGTCCCTAAATGTGGTGTAATTATTGTAATCGTGGTCATTTGAGGCATGGAAAGAAATGAAACAATATCTGATTGTCTTGTCCCTAAATGTGGTGTAATTATTGTAATCGTGGTGATTTGAGGCATGGAAAGAAAATGAAACGAAAAGTATCTGATTGTCTTGTCCCTAAATGTGGTGTTAATTATTGTAATCGTGGTCATTTGAGGCATGGAAAGAAATGAAACAGTATCTGATTGTCTTGTCCCTAAATGTGGTGTAATTATTGTAATCGTGGTGATTTGAGGCATGAAAAAAATGAAACAGTATCTGATTGTCTTGTCCCTAAATGTGGTAATTATTGTAATCGTGGTGATTTGAGGCATGGAAAGAAATGAAACAATATCTGATTGTCTTGTCCCTAAATGTGGTGTAATTATTGTAATCGCATGAAAGAAATGATTTGATTGTCTTGCATGAAAGAAAATGAAACAGTATCTGATTGTCTTGTCCCTAAATGTGGTAATTATTGTAATCGTGGTAATTTGAATGAAAGAAATGAAAATTATCTGATTGTCTTGTCCCTAAAATGTGGTGTAATTATTGTAATCGGTGATTTGAGGCATGGAAAGAAATGAAACAATATCTGATTGTCTTGTCCCTAAATGTGGTGTAATTATTGTAATCGTGGTGATTTGAGGCATGGAAAGAAATGAAACAATATCTGATTGTCTTGTCCCTAAAAGTGGTGTAATTATTGTAAGCGTGGTGATTTGAGGCCTGGAAAGAAATGAAACAGTATCAGATTGCCTTGTCCCTAAATGTGGTGTTGTGTAATTATTGTAATCGTGGTGGATTTGAGGCATGAAGAAATAGTATCTGATTGTCTTGTCCCTAAATGTGGGTGTAATTATTGTAAGCGTGGTGATTTGAGGCCTGGAAAGAAATGAAACAGTATCAGATTGTCTTGTCCCTAAATGTGGTGTAATTATTGTAATCGTGGTGATTTGAGGCATGGAAAGAAATGAAACAGTATCTGATTGTCTTGTCCCTAAATGTGGTGTAATTATTGTAATCGTGGTGATTTGAGGCATGGAAAGATGAAATGAAACATTTGGGCATGGAAAGAAATCTGATTGTCTTGTCCCTGAAGAAAATGAATTGTAATTATTGTAAGCGTGGTGATTTGAGGCATGGAAAGAAATGAAACAGTATCAGATTGTCTTGTCCCTAAATGTGGTGTAATTATTGTAATCGTGGTGATTTGAGGCCATGGAAAGAAATGAAACAGTATCTGATTGTCTTGTCCCTAAATGTAAAAAAATTATTTGTAATTATTTTGGAAAGTGAAACATTATCGATTGTTGTTTGGGGTCTTGAAAGAAATGAAAATGATTGTCTTGTCCCTAAATGTGGTGTAATTATTGTAATCGTGGTCATTTGAGGCATGAAAGAAATGAAACAATATCTGATTGTCTTGTCCCTAAATGTGGTGCAATTATTGTAATCGTGGTGATTTGAGGCATGGAAAGAAATGAAACAGTATCTGATTGTCTTGTCTAAATGTGGTGTAATTATTGTAATCGTGGTCATTTGAGGCATGAAAGAAATGAAACAGTATCTGATTGTCTTGTCCTAAATGTGGTGTAATTATTGTAATCGTGGTCATTTGAGGTATGAAAGAAATGAAACAATATCTGATTGTCTTGTCCCTAAAATGTGGTGTAATTATTGTAATCGTGTGATTTGAGGCATGAAAAGAAATGAAACAGTATCTGATTGTCTTGTCCTAAAATGTGGTGTAATTATTGTAATCGTGGTGATTTGAGGCATGGAAAGAAATGAAACAATATCTGATTGTCTTGTCCCTAAATGTGTGTAATTATTGTAATTCATTTGAGGCATGGAAAAGAATGAAACAATATCTGATTGTCTTGTCCCTAAATGTGTAATTATTGTAATCGTGGTGATTTGAGGCATGAAAGAAATGAAACAGTATCTGATTGTCTTGTCTTAAAATGTGGTGTAATTATTGTAATCGTGTCATTTGAGGCATGAAAGAAATGAAACAATATCTGATTGTCTTGTCCCCAAATGTGGTGTAATTATTGTAAGCGTGGTGATTTGAGGCCTGGAAAGAAATGAAAACAGTATCTGATTGTCTTGTCCTAAATGTGGTGTAATTATTGTAATGGTGATTTGAGGCATGAAAGAAATGAAACAATATCTGATTGTCTTGTCCCTAAATGTGGTGTAATTATTGTGAATCGTGGTGATTTGAGGCATGGAAAGGAAATGAAACAGTATCTGATTGTTCTTGTCCCATCTGATTGTCTTGTCCCTGGGAAGGAAAAGAAATGTGGTGTAATTATTGTAATTATTGTAATGGTCATTTGAGGCATGAAAGAAATGAAACAATATCTGATTGTCTTGTCCCTAACTGTGGTGTAATTATTGTAATCGTGTTGATTTGGGGCATGGAAAGAAATGAAACAGTATCTGATTGTCTTGTCCCTAAATGTGGTGTAATTATTGTAATCGTGGTCATTTGAGGCATGAAAGAAATGAAACAATATCTGATTGTCGTATCCCTAACTGTGGTGTAATTATTGTAATCGTGGTGATTTGAGGCATGGAAAGAAATGAAACAATATCTGATTGTCTTGTCCCTAAATGTGGTGTATTATTGTGGCGTGGTGATTTGAGGCATGGAAAGAAATGAAACAGTATCTGATTGTCTTGTCCCTAAATGTGGGTGTAATTATTGTGGTATGAAAGAAATGAAACATTATCTGATTGTCTTGTCCCTAAATGTGGTGTAATTATTGTAATCGTGGTGATTTGGGGCATGGAAAGAAATGAAACAGTATCTGATTGTCTTGTCCCTAAATGTGGTGCAATTATTGTAATCGTTGTCATTTGAGGCAAGGAAATGAAACAATATCTGATTGTCTTGTCTAACTGTGGTGTAATTAGAATGGAAAAAAATGAAACAGTATCTGATTGTCTTGTCTCTAAATGTGGTGTAATTATTGTAATCGTGGTCATTTGAGGCATGAAAGAAATGAAACAATATCTGATTGTCTTGTCCCTAACTGTGGTGTAATTATTGTAATCGTGATGATTTGAGGCATGGAAAGAAATGAAACAGTATCTGATTGTCTTGTCCCTAAATGTGGTGTAATTATTGTAATCGTGGTGATTTGAGGCATGGAAAGAAATGAAACAATATCTGATTGTCTTGTCCCTAAAATGTGGTGTAATTATTGTAATCGTGGTCATTTGAGGCATGGAAGAAATGAAACAATATCTGATTGTCTTGTTGTCCCTGAAAGAAATGAAACAGTATCGATTGTTCTTGTCCCTAAATGTGTGAATTACAATTATTGTAATCGTGGTGATTTGAGGCATGGAAAAGAAATGAAACAGTATCTGATTGTCTTGTCCCTAAATGTGGTGTAATTATTGTAATCGTGGTCATTTGAGGCATGAAAAAGAAATGAAACAGTATCTGATTGTCTTGTCCCTAAATGTGGTGTAATTATTGTAATCGTGGTCATTTGAGGCATGAAAGAAATGAAACAGTATCTGATTGTCTTGTCCTAAATGTGTGGTAATTATTGTAATCGTGGTGATTTGGGGCATGGAAAGAAATGAACAGTATCTGATTGTCTTGTCCCTAAATGTGGTGTAATTATTGTAATCATGGTCATTTGAGGCATAGGAAAGAAATGAAACAATATCTGATTGTCTTGTCCCTAAATGTGGTGTAATTATTGTAATCGTATTGGATTTGAGGCATGAAAGAAATGAAACAATATCTGATTGTCTTGTCCCTAAATGTGGTGTAATTATTGTAATCGTGGTCATTTGAGGCATGGAAAGAAATGAAACAATATCTGATTGTCTTGTCCTAAATGTGGTGTAATTATTGTAATCGTGGTGATTTGAGGCATGGAAAGAAATGAAACAGTATCTGATTGTCTTGTCCCTAAATGTAAAAAATTATTGTAATCGTGGTGATTTGAGGCATGAAATGAAATGAAACAGTATCTGATTGTCTTGTCCCTAAATGTGGTGTAATTATTGTAATGGTATTTTGAAATGAAACAATATCGATTGTCTTGTCCCTAAATGTGGTGTAATTTCCTTGTCATTTGAGGGAAAGAAATGAAACAGTATCTGATTGTCTTGTCCCAAAATGGTGTAATTATTGTAATCGTGGTCATTTGAGGCATGAAAAAGAAATGAAACAATATCTGGATTGTCTTGTCCCTAAATGTGGTGTAATTATTGTAATCGTGTTGTTTGGGGCATGAAAGAAATGAAACAGTATCTGATTGTCTTGTCCCTAAATGTGGTGTAATTATTGTAATCGTGGTCATTTGAGGCATGAAAGAAATGAAACAATATCTGGATTGTCTTGTCCCTAAATGTGGTGTGAAACATTATCTGATTGTCTTATTGTAATCGGTCATTTGAGGCATGGAAAGAAATGAAAATATCTGATTGTATCCCTGATTGTAATCGTGGTGATTTGGCATGAAAGAAATGAAACAGTATCTGATTGTCTTGTCCCTAAATGTGGTGTAATTATTGTAATCGTGGTCATTTGAGGTATGAAAGAAATGAAACAGTATCTGATTGTCTTGGCTAAATGTGGTGTAATTATTGTAAGATTTGAGGCATGGAAAATGAAATGAACATTATCTGATTGTCTTGTCCCTAAATGTGGTGTAATTATTGTAATCGTGCTGATTTGAGGCATGAAAAAAGAAACAACATTCGATTGTCTTCTAAGTCCTTATTTTAATGTTGTCCTAAATGTAATCGTGGTGATTTGAGGTGGAAAGAAATGAAACAATATCTGATTGTCTTGTCCCTAAATGTGGTGTAATTATTGTAATCGTGGGTGATTTGGGCATGGAAAGAAATGAAACAGTATCTGATTGTCTTGTCCCTAAATGTGGTGCAATTATGGTCATTTGAGGCATGAAAAAGAAATGAAACATTATCTGATTGTCTTGTCCCTAAATGTGGTGTAATTTGTAATCGTGGCATTTGAGGCAAAAGAAATCAAAACATTATCTGATTGTCTTGTCCCTAAAAGTGGTGTAATTATTGTAATCGTGGTATTTGAGGGCATGGAAGAAATGAAACAGTATCTGATTGTCTTGTCCCTAAATGTGGGTATAATTATTGTAATCGTGTGATTTGAGGCATGGAAAGAAATGAAAAACATGTATCAGATTGTCTTGTCCCTAAATGTGGAACAATTATTGTAATCGTGGTGATTTGAGGCATGGAAAGAAATGAAACAGTATCTGATTGTCTTGTCCTAAAATGTGGTAATTATTGTAATTATTTGAGGTATGGAGTGGTCAGTGATTGTCTTGTCCCTTTGAAAATATCTATTGTCTTGGATTTGAAAATGAAATGAAACAGTATCTGATTGTTTGTCCGTGGTGATTTGAATGTGGTGCAATTATTGTAATCTGGTTATTTGAGGCATGTCTTGAAAGAAATGAAACAGTGATCTGATTGTCTTGTCCCTAAATGTGGTGTAATTATTGTAATCGTGGTCATTTGAGGCATGAAAGAAATGAAACAATATCTGATTGTCTTGTCCCCAAATGTGTGTAATTATTGTAATCGTGGTGATTTGGGGCATGGAAAGAAATGAAACAGTATCTGATTGTCTTGTCCCTAAATGTGGGTATCTTATTGTAATCCTAAATGTGGTGCATTATTGTAATCAATGATGATTTGAGGCATGAAAGAAATGAAACAGTATCTGATTGTCTTGTCCCTAAATGTGGTGAAATTATTGTAATCGTGGTGATTTGAGGCATGGAAAGAAATGAAACAGTATCTGATTGTCTTGTCCTAAAATGTGGTGCAATTATTGTAATCGTGGTCATTTGAGGCATGGAAAGAAATGAAACAGTATCTGATTGTCTTGTCCCAAATGTGGTGTAATTATTGTAATCGTGGTCATTTGCATGGAAAGAAATGAAACAGTATCTGATTGTCTTAAATTGTGCAATTAAATGTGGTGGGAGGCATGGAATTGAAATCGTGTCTTGTCCCTAAATTTGTAATTATTGGAAAGAAAGGCATGAAAGAAATGAAACAGTATCTGATTGTCTTGTCCCTAAATGTGGTGCAATTATTGTAATCGTGGTATTTGAGGCATGAAAGAAAATGAAACAATATCTGATTGTCTTGTCCCAAAAAAGTGGTGTAATTATTATAAGCGATTTGAAAAGATTTGAGGCATGGAAAAAATGAAACTGATATGATTGTCTTGTCCCTAAATGTGGTGCAATTATTGTAATCGTGGTGATTTGGGGCATGGAAAGAAATGAAACAGTATCTGATTGTCTTGTCCCTAAATGTGGTGTAATTATTGTAATCGTGGTCATTTTGAGGCATGAAGAAAAATGAAACAGATCTGATTGTCTTGTCCCTAAAAATTATTGTAACGTGGTGATTTGAGGCATGGAAAGAAATAAAACAGTATGATTGTCTTATCCTAAATGTGGTGAAATTATTGTAATCGTGGTCATTTGGGCATGAAAGAAATGAAAACAGTATCTGATTGTCTTGTCCCTAAAATGTAATTTTTGTAATCGTGGTGATTTGAGGCATGGAAATCAGTATCCATTGTCTTGTCTAAATGTTGAGGCATTTGGAAAATGAAAGAAATGAAACAATATCTGATTGTCTTGTCCCTAAAATGTGGTGCAATTATTGTAATCGTGGTGATTTGAGGCATGGAAAGAAATGAAACATTATCTGATTTCTTGTCCCTAAATGTGGTGTAATTATTGTAATCATGGGTATTTGAGCATGAAAGAAATGAAACAATATCTGATTGTCTTGTCCCTAAATGTGGTGCAATTATTTAAGCGTGGTGATTTGAGGCATGGAAAGAAATGAAGCAATATCTGATTGTCTTGTCCCTAAATGTGGTGTAATTTTTTGTATGGCGATTTGAGGCATGGAAAAAAATATCTATTGTAATCAAATGTGGTGTAAATTTAGCGCATTTGCGGGAAAGAAATGAAACAGTATCTGATTGTCTTGTCCCTAAATGTGGTGTAATTATTGTAATCATGGTGATTTGAGGCATGGAAAGAAATGAAACAGTATCTGATTGTTCTGTCCCTAAATGTGGTGTAATTATTGTAATCGTGGTGATTTGAGGCATGGAAAGAAATGAAACAGTATCTGATTGTCTTGTCCCTAAATGTGGTGTAAATTATTGTAATCGTGGTGATTTGAGGCATGGAAAGAAATGAAACAGTATCTGATTGTCTTGTCCCTAAAATGTGGTGTAATTATTGTAATCATTGGTGATTTGAGGTATGAAAGAAATGAAACAATATCTGATTGTCTTGTCCTAAATGTGGTGTAATTATTGACGTGGGATTTGATGGAAAGAAATGAAACAATATCTGATTGTCTTGTCCCAAAAGTCGTGTAATTATTGTAAGCGTGGTCATTTGAATGAAAGAAATGAAACAATATCTGAATTGTCTTGTCCCCTAAATGTGGTGTAATTATTGTAATCGTGTTGATTTGGGGCATGGAAAGAAAAATGAAACAGTATCTGATTGTCTTGTCCTCAAATGTGGTGTAATTATTATAATCGTGGTCATTTGAGTACGGGAAAGAAAATGAAACAATATCTGATTGTCTTGTCCCTAAATGTGGTGTAATTATTGTAATCGTGGTCATTTGAGGCATGGAAAGAAAAAATGAAACAGTATCTGATTGTCTTGTCCCTAAATGTGCAATTATTGTAATTGGTGACGAGGCATGGAAAGAAATGAAACAGTATCTGATTGTCTTGTCCCTAAATGTGGTGTAATTATTGTAATCGTGGTCATTTGAGGCATGAAAGAAATGAAACAATATCTGATTGTCTTGTCCCTAAAAGTGGTGTAATTATTTTAATCGTGGTGATTTGGGGCATGGAAAGAAATGAAACTGTATCTGATTGTCTTGTCCCTAAATGTGGTGTAATTATTGTAATCGGTGACGGAGGCATGGAAAGAAATGAAACAGTATCTGATTGTCTTGTCCCTAAATGTGGTGTAATTTTTGTAATCGTAAGGATTTGAGGCATGAAAAAATGAAACAGTATCTGATTGTCTTGTCCCTAAATGTGGTGTAATTATTGTAATCGTGGATTTAGGGCATGGAAGAAATGAAACATTATCTGATTGTCTTGTCCTAAATGGTGTAATTATTGTAATCATGGTGATTTGAGGCATGAAAGAAATGAAACAAACAATATCTGATTGTCTTGTCCCTAAAGTGGTATAATTATTGTAATCGTGGTGATTTGAGGCATGGAAAGAGTCAGAAACAGTATCTGATTGTCTTGTCCCTAAATGTGGTAATTATTGTAATCGTGGTGATTTGAGGCACAAAAGAAATACAAAACAGTATCAGATTATCTTGTCCCTAAATGTGGTGTAATTATTTAATCGTGGTCATTTTGAGGGCGCTGGAAAGAAATGGAAAAACAGTATCTGATTGTCTTCTCCCCAAATGTGGTGTAATTATAGTAAGCCTGGTGGATTTGAGGTATGGAAAGAAATGAAACAGTATCCGATTGTCTTGTCCTAAATGTGGTGCAATTATTGTAATCGTGGTCATTTGAGGGCATGGAAAATGAAAATAACATATGATTGGTTCTTGTCCCTAAATGTGGTGCAATTATTGTAATCGTGGTGATTTGGGGCATGGGAAAAGAAATGAAACAGTATCTGATTGTCTTGTCCCTAAATGTGGTGTAAATTATTGTAATCGTGGTCATTTGAGGCATAGAAAGAAATGAAACAATATCTGATTGTCTTGTCTAAAATGTGTGTAATTATGGTGGAGAGTTTTGAAGTAGGGAAAGAAAACACAGCCTCTGATTGTCTTGTCCCTAAATGTGGTACAATTATTGTAATCGTGGTGATTTGGGGGCATGGAAAGAAATGAAACATTATCTGATTGTCTTGTCCCTAAATGTGGTATAATTATTGTAATCGTGGTGATTTGAGGCAATGTCATGGAAGAAATGAAACAATAAGCGGGATTGATTGTCCATGGAAAAAGTGGTGTAACTATTGTAAGCGTGGTGATTTGAGGCATGGAAAGAAATGAAACAGTATCATTGTCTTGTCCCCTAAATGTGGTGTAATTATTGTAATCGTGGTGATTTGAGGCATGGAAAGAAATGAAACAGTATTTGATTGTCTTGTCCCCAAATGGTAGCAATTATTGTAATCGTGGTGATTTGAGGCATGAAAGAAATGAAACAATATCTGATTGTCTTATTCCAAAACGTGGGTGTACCATATTAATCCCGTGGTCATTTGAGGCAACAAAGATTTGAAACAGTATCTGATTGTCTTGTCCTAAATGTGGTGTAATTGTAATCATGAAGATTTGAGGCATGAAAAGAATGGAACAATATCTGATTGTTCCTAGTCCCTAAATGTAGTGTAATTATTTAATCGTGTTGATTTGGGGCATGGAAGAAATGAAACAGTATCTGATTGTCTTTGTCCCTAAATGGTGTGCAATTATTATAATATGGTCATTTGAGGCATGAAAAGAAATGAACAATATCTGATTGTCTTGTCCCTAAATGTGTAATTATCCTTAATCGTGGTGATTTGAGGCATGGAAAGAAATGTAAACAGTATCTGATTGTCTTGTCCCTAAATGTGGTGCAATTATTGTAATCATTGGTGATTTAGACATGGAAAATGGAACATTATCTGACGTTGTCTTGTCCCTAAAAGTGGTGTGTAATTATAATCGTGGGTGATTTGAGGCCTGGAAAAGAAATGAAAACAGCATCTGATTGTCTTGGTCCCCAAAAAGTGCGTAGTGATTTTGGAAAGAAATGAAAATTATTGATTGTCTTTAATCCCTAAATGTCGTAATTATTGTAATCGTGGTGATTTGAGGCCTGGAAATTGAATGAAACAATATCTGATTGCCTTGTCCTAAATGTGGTATAATTATTGTAAGCGTGGTGGATTTGAGGGCATGGAAGGAAATGAAACAGCATCTGATTGTCTTGTCCCTAAATGTGGTGTAATTATTGTAATCGTTGTCATTTGAGCATGAAAAGAAATGAAACAATATCTGATTGTCTTGTCCCTAACTGTGGTGTAATTATTTAAGCGTTGATTTGAGGCATGGAAAGAAATGAAACAGTATCTGATTGGTCTTGTCCTCAAAATGTGGTGTATTATTATTAAATCGTGTTGTCATTTGAGGGAAAGAAATGAAAACAAATATTCGATTGTCTTGTCCTAAATGTGTAATTATTTTAATCGTATTGATTTGAAGCATGGAAAGTGTCGAAACAGTATCTGATTGTCTTGTCCCTAAATGTGGTGCAATGTATAATCAATGATCTTTTTGAGGGCATGAAAAATGAAACAATATCTGATTGTCTTGTCCCTAAATGGTGTAATTATTGTAATCGTGTAATTTGAGGCATGAAAGAAATGAAACAATGTACTATTGTCTTGTCCCTAAAATGTGGTGTGTATTATTAAATCGTGGAATTTGAGGCATGGAAGAAATGAAACATTATCTGAACATTTGTCTCAATGTGGGTGTAATTATTGTAATCGTGGCGATTTGGGCATGGAAAGAAATGAAACAATATCTGATTGTCTTGTCCCTAAATGGTGTGTAATTATTAAGGTGGTGATTTGAGGGCATGGAAAGAAACAGTCATATCTGATTGTCTTGTCCCTAAATGTGGTGCAATTGTGTAATCGTGGCGATTTGAGGCATGGAAAGCAAAATGAACGATATTCGATTGTTCTGTCCCTAAATGTGGTGTAATTATTATAATCGGTGATTTGAGGTATGAAAGAAATGAAACAGTATCTGATTGTCTTGTCCCTAAATGTGGTGCAATTATTGTAATCGTGGTGGAAGTTGATAGGAAAAGAAAATGGAAACAATATCTGATTGTCTGTCCTAAAAGTGTAATTAATCGTATTGGCGATTTGAAGAAAGAAATGAAACAGTATCTGATTGTCTTGTCCCTAAAATGTGGGTGTAATTATTGTAATCGTAATGGTCATTTTAGGGCATGAAAGAAATGAAACATTATCTGATTGTCTTGTCCCTAAATGTGGTACCAATTATTATAAGCGTAAGATTTGGGGCTGAAAGAAATGAAACAATATCTGATTGTTTTGTCCCTAAAAGTGTGGTGTAATTATTTAATCGTGGGATTGGAGGTACAAGAAATGAAACAATATCAGATTGTCTTGTCCCAAAATGTGGTGTAATTATTGTAAGCGTGGTGATTTGAGGCATGGAAGGAAATGAAACAGTATCTGATTGTCTTGTCCCTTAAATGTGGTGTAATTATTGTAATCGTGGCGTTTGAGGGCATGGAAAGAAATGAAACAATATTTGATTGTCTTGTCCCTAAATAACCATGCAATTATTGCCAATCAATGTGATTTGAGGCATGGAAGAAGTAAAACAGTATCTGATTGTCTTGTCCTAAACGGTGTAAGTGTGTAATCGTGGTCATTTTGGGGCATGAAAATAGAGGCATTATCTAATTGTCTTGTCCCTAGTGGTGTAATTATTGTAAGCGTGTCGATTTGAGGCATGGAAAGAAAATGAAATGATATCTGATTGCCCTTGTCCCTAAATGTGGTGTGTGTAATTATTGTAAGCGTGGTGATTTGAGGCATGGAAAGAAATGAAACAATATCTGATTGTCTTGTCCCTAAATGGTGTAATTATTTGTAATCGTGGTGATTTGAGGGCATGGAATGAAATGAAACAATATCTGATTGTCTTGTCTAAATGTTGTGTAATTATTAAAATCGTGGTCATTTGAGGTACGAGAAAAAATGGAAACAATATTCGATTGTTTGTCCCTAAATGTGGTGATTTGTAAGCGTGGTGATTTAAATGGAAAGAAAGAAACAATATCTGATTGTCTTGTCCCTAAATGTGGTGTAATTATTGTAATCGCATGAAAGAAAATTGATTGTTGTCCCCAAATGTGGTGCACCAACGGAAGGAAATGAAACAGTATCTGATTGTCTTGTCCCTAAATGTGGTGTAATTATTGTAATCGTGGTCATTTGAGGCATGAAAGAAATGAAACAATATCTGATTGTCTTGTCCTCAAATGTGGTGTAATTATTTTAATCGTGTTGATTTGAGGCATGGAAAGAAATGAAACAGTATCTGATTGTCTTTGTCTCATAATGGTGTAATTATTGTACTGTGGTCATTTGAGGCATGAAAGAAAATGAAACAGTATCTGATTGTCTTGTCCCTAAATGTGGTGTATTATTGTAATCGTGGTGATTTGAGGCATGGAAAAAGAAAATGAAACAATATTCGATTGTCTTGTTCCAAAGGTGGTGTGGGTAATTATTGTAGCGTGGTGATTTGAGGCATGGAAAGAAATGATTATCAGATTGTCTTGGCATAAATGGAAGTAATAAGGCATGAAAACTGTATCTGATTGTCTTGTCCCTAAATGTGGTAATTATTGTAACGTGGCGATTGAGGCATGGAAAGAAATGAAACGTGATTGTGTCCCTAAATTTGTAACGTGGTCATTTGAGGGAAAAAAATGAAACAGTATCTGATTGTCTTGTCCCCAAAATGTGGTGCAATTATTGTAATCGTGGTCATTTGAGGCATGGAAAGAAATGAAACAGTATCTGATTGTCTTGTCCTAAATGTGGTGTAATTATAATAATCGTTGTCATTTGAGGCATGAAAAGATTTGAAAACAGTATTCGATTGTCTTGTCCCTAAATGTTGTGTAATTATTGTAATCGTATTTGAGATGAGAGAAATGAAACAATTGGATTGTAATCGTGTAATTATTTTGAGATTTGAGGCATGGAAAGAAATGAAACAATCTGGATTGTCTTAGTCCCTAAATGTGGTGTGTAATTATTGTAATCGTGATGCATTTGAGGCATGGAAAGAAATGAAACAGTATCTGGATTGTCTTGTCCTAAAATGTGGTGTAATTATTGTAATCGTGTGATTTGAGGCATGAAAGAATGAAACAGTATCTGATTGTCTTGTCCCAAAATCAGGTGTAATCGTGGTGATTTTAATGAAACAGTGATTGTCTTGATTTGTACCATAACGTGGTCATTTGAAGAAAGAAATGAAAACAGTATCTGATTGTCTTGTCCCTAAATGTGGTGTAATTATTGTAATCGTGGGTCATTTTGCTCGAAAGAAATAAACAGCATTCGATTGTCTTGTCCCTAAATGTGGTGAAATGAAACGAAAGATTTGAAACATCTGATTGTCTTGTCCCTAAATGTGGTGCAATTATTGTAATCGTGGTGATTTGAGTGCATGGAAAGGAATGAAACAGCATTCGATCTGATTGTAATCGTGGTCATTTCCAATGAAACAGCATTGATTGTGCCCCTAAATGTGGGTGTACTTTTGTAATCGTGGTGATTTGGGCATGGAAAGAAATGAAACAGTATCTGGATTGTCTTGTCCCCAAATGTGGTGTACTATACTAATCGTGTTCATTTGGGGCATGAAAGAAAATGAAACAGTATCTGGATTGTCTTGTCCCCAAATGGGTGTAATTATTGTAATCGTGGTCGTTTTGAGGCATGGAAAGAAATGAAACAATATCTGATTGTCTTGTCCCTAAATGTGGTGTAATATTTGTAATCGTGGTGATTTGAGGCATTGAACAACATTCGAATAAACGTGGTGATTTGATTTGAGGCATGGAAAGAAATAGAAACAGTAATCTGATTGTCTTGTCCCAAATGTGGTGTAATTATTGTAATCAATGGGTGATTTGAGGCATGGAAACGAAATGAAACATTATCTGATTGTCTTGTCCCTAAATGTGGTGTAATCATTGTAATCGGCGTGGTGATTTGAGGGCATGGAAAAGAAATGAAACAATATCTGGATTGTCTTGTCCCCTAAAAGAGGCATGAAGAAACAGTAATTTTTTCTGTTAAATTGTAATCGTGGTCATTTGAGGCATGAAAAGAAATGAAACAGTATCTTATTGTCTTGTCCCCAAATGTGGTGTAATTATTGTAAGCGTGGTCATTTGAGGCATGGAAGAAATGAAACAGTATCTGATTGTCTTGTCCCCAAATGTCGTGTAATTATTGTAATCGTGATTTGAGGCATGGAAAGAAATGAAACAGTATCTGATTGTTCTTTTCCTCTAATGTGGTGTAATTATTGTAACGTGGTGATTTGAGGCATGGAAAGAAATGAAACAACATTCGATTGTCTTGTCCCAAAAGTGTAATTATGGTAATCGTGGTCATTTGAGGCATTGTAAGTCGTGGTGTAATTATTGTAAGGCCCGGAAAGAAATGAAACAGTATCTGATTGTCTTGTCCCTAAATGTGGTGTAATTATTATAAGCGTGATTTGATTTATGGAAAGAAATGGAAACAGTATCTGATTGCTTGTCCCTAAATGTGGTGTAGTGTGTAATCGTGGTCATTTGAGGCATGGAATGAAATGAAACAATATCTGCTTGTCTTGTCCCTAAATGTGGTGTAATTATTGTAATCGTGGTGATTTGAAGCATGGAAAGAAATGAAACAGTATCTGATTGTCTTTGATCACAATGTGGTGTGTATTGTAATCGTGGTGATTTGAGGCATGGAAAGAAAAGTAAACTTATTATCTGATTGTGTCCCTAAATGTGGTCATATTGGCCCCATGTCCGTGGTAATTTGAGGCATGAAAAGAAATGAGGAAAACAATATCTGATTCTTGTCCCTAAAATGGTGCTGTAATTATTATGGCGTAGTGATTTGAGGCATGGAAAGAAATAAACTATCAAATATCATCCCTAAATGTGAGCAATTATTTCTGTCGTGGCGATTTTGAGGCATGGAAAATGAACAGTATCTGATTGTATTCTCTAAATATGGTAAATTATTGTAAGCGTGGTGATTTTGAGGGTATGGAAAGAAATGAAACATTATCTGATTGTCTTGTCCCAATGTGTGTAATTATTGTAATCGTGGTGATTTGAGGCATGGAAAGAAATGAACAGTATCTGATTGTCTTGTCCTAAAAGTGGTGTAAGCGTGGTGATTGAGGCCTGGAAAGAAATGAAACAGTATCAGATTGTGTTGTAATCGTGGTCATTTGAGGTAATGAAAGAAATGAAACGATATCTGATTGTCTTGTCTCAATGTAAAATTGGTGTAATTATTGAATGAAACAATATCGATTGTCTTGTCCCTAAATTTGTAAGGCGTGGTGATTTGGAAAGAAATGAAACAGTATCTGATTGTCTTGTCCCTAAATTTGAGGTGGTGTAATTAAATGTTGTAATTATTGTAATCGTGGTGATTTGAGGCATGAAAGAAATGAAACAATATCTGATTGTCTTGTCCCTAAATGTGGTGTAATTGATTTGAGGCATAATGAAACAGTATCTGATTGTCTTGTCCCCAAATGTGGTGTAATTTTGTAAGGTCATTTGACGCATGGAAGAAATGAAACAGTATCTGATTGTCTTGTCCCTAAATGTGGCAATTTTTTGTAATCGTTGATTTGAGGCATGGAAAGAAATGAAACAGTATCTGATTGTCTTGTCCCTAAATGTGGTGTAATTATTGTAAGCGTGGTGATTTGAGGAAAGAAATGAAACATTATCTGATTGTCTTGTCACTTAATGTGGTGTAATTATTGTAATCGTGGTGATTTTGGAAAAGAAATGAAATAGTATCTGATTGTCTTGTCCCTAAATTTCGTGTAATTATTGTAATCGTGGTGATTTGAGGCACGGAAAGAAATGAAACAGTATCTGATTGTCTTGTCCCTGAAAGAAATGAAACAGTATGTGGTGTAATTATTGTAATCGCATCAAATAGATTTGAAGCTAAATGGAAAGAAATGAAACAGTATCTGATTGTCTTGTCCCTAAATGTGGTGTAATTATTGTAAGCCTGGTGATTTGAGGCATGGAAGAAATGAAACAGTATCTGATTGTCTTGTCAAATTGGTGTAATTATTGTAATCGTGGTGATTTGAGGCATGGAAAGAAATGAAAATCTGATTGTCTTTCCCCTAAATGTGGTGTAATTATTGTAATCGTGGATTTTCGAAAGAAAATGAAACAGTATCTGATTGTTGTCCTTAAATGTGGTGACTTAATTATTGTAATCGTGGTCATTTGAGGCATGGAAAGAAATGAAACAGTATCTGATTGTCTTGTCCCTAAATGTGGTGTAATTATTGTAAGCGTGGTGATTTGAGGCATGGAAGGAAATGAAACAGATTGATCTGTTCCAATTAGGTAATTGTCCCTATTTGAGGTGAAAGTAATAACATTGATTGTCCCCTAAACGTGCAATTATTGTATTTGATTTGAGGCCGGAAAGAAATGAAACAGTATCTGATTGTCTTGTCCCTAAATGTGGTGCAATTTTGTAATCGTGGTCATTTGAGGCATAGAAAAGGCTGAAACAGTATCTGATTGTCTTGTCCCAAAATGTGGTGTAATTATTGTAATCGTGGTCATTTGAAGTATGGAAAGAAATGAAACAGTATCTGATTGCAATCTTGTCCCTAAATGGGGTTGCAATTATTGTAATCGTGGTGATTTGAGGAAGAATGAAACATTATCTGGATTGTCTGTCCCTAAACGGGTGTAATTTTGTAATCATGGTGATTTGAGGCATGAAAGAAACGAAACAATATCTGATTGTCTTGTCCCTAAAAGTGGTGTAATTATTGTAAGCGTGGTGATTTGAGGCATGGAAAGAAATGAACAGTATCAGATTGTCTGTCCCCAAATGTGGTAATTATTGTAATTGGTCATTTGAGGCATGAAAGAAATGAAATAACATCTGATTGTCTTGTCCTAAATGTGGTGTAATTATTGTATGTGGTCATTTGAGGTATGGAAAGAAATGAAAAACAGCATCTGATTGTCTTGTCCCTAAATGGTGTAATTATTGTAAGCCTGGTGATTTGAGGCATGGATGAAAGAAATGAAACAATATCTGATTTTCTGTCCCTAAATGTGGTAATATTGTAAGCGTGGTGATTTGAGGCATGGAAGGAAATGAAACAGTATTGATTGTCTTTCCTCAAATGTGGTGTAATTATTGTAATCGTAATATTTGAGGCCTGAAGAAATTGATTGTCTTGTCCCTAAAAGGCGTATGACTTGAAAGGGAAAGAATGAAAACAGTATCTGATTGTTCCCCTTAATGTGGTGCAATTATTGTAATCGTGGTGATTTGAGGCATGAAAGAAATGAAACAGTATCTGATTGTATCTCGTCCCAAATTTGGTGTAATTCTTTTCGTAATCGTGATTGATTTGAGGTATGAAAAGAAATGAACAAATATCGATTGTCCTATCCCCTAAATGTAGATTAATTATTGTAATCCCGTTGATTTGAGGTATGGAAAAGAAATGAAACAGTATTCAGATTGTCTTGTCCCTAAATGTGGTAATTATTGTAATTATTTTCGAAAGAAATGAGTAATAAATGTTAATATTGTAATCGTGGTATGGAAAGAACGGAAACAGTATCTGATTGTCTTGTCCCCAAATGTGGTTTAATTATTGTAATCGTGGTGATTTGAGGCATGGAAAAAAAGGAATGAAACAATATCTGGGATTGTCTTGTCCCTAAATGTGGTGTAATTATTATAAGCGTGGTGATTTGACGCATGGAAGAAATGAAACAGTATCTGATTGTCTTATCCCTAAATGTGGTGTAATTATTGTAATATTGGTGATTTGAGTGCATGGAAAGAAATGAAACAGTATCTGATTGTCTGTCCCCTAAATGTGGAAAAATTATTGTAATCGTGGTCATTTGAAGCATGAAAGAACAGCAGTATCTGATTGTCTTGTCCCTAAATGTGGTGCAATTATTAAAGAAAGATTGAGGCATGGAAAGAAATGAAAACAGTATCTGATTGTCTTGTCCTAAATGTGGTAAAGATTTGTAATCGTGGTGGATTTGAGTGCACGAAAGAAAATGAAACAATCTGATTGTCTTGTCCCTAAACGTGGCGCAATTGTAAGCGTGAAGATTTGAGGCATGGAAAGAAATGAAACAGTATCAGATTGTTCGTCCCAAATGTGGCAACTATTGTACTGGTCATTGAGGCATGAACGAAATGAAACAAGACTACTGTTCGTCCCTAAATGTAATCATTGTAAGCGAATATTTGCGGCATGGAAAGAAATGAAACATGGAAAGACGTTAAAATTAAATGAAAGAATTAAAAAAGAAAGAATCATGGCATGGAAAGAAATGAAAAGAAAGAAAGAAAGTCCCCAATGCAAAGTAAAGAAAGCAAAGAGTGATGAAACATGGAAAGAAATAAAAATTAATCTGAAAGTCTTTCCGAAAATGTGGAGGAAAGAAAGGTCAATCGTGGAAATTTGAGAAAAAAGAAAGAAATGAAAGATTCGATTGTCTTGTCCTCAAAAGAAAGAATTATTGTAAAGAAAGACTTGAGGTAGGAAAGAAAGAAAAAAGCATGAATTGTGGAGGAAAGAAATGGGTCAAATTATTGAAAGAAAGAAAAGAAAGAATGGAAAGAAATGAAAAAGAAATCATGGAAAGAAAGCAAAAATTAATGAAAGAAAGAAAAAAGAAAGAATCATGGAAGGAAAGAAAGGTCAAAGAAAGCAAAAGAAAGAAAGAAAAAGAGAAAGAAAGCTAGAAAAAAAAGAAAGAAAGCACAAAAAGAAAGAAAAAAACATGGAAAGAAAAGAAAAATTAAAGAATCATGGAAAAAAGGGTCAAGAAAGAAAGAAAGAAAGAAAGAAAAGAAAGAAAGAAAAGAAAGCGTCAAAGAAAAGAATGAAAATTGGAAAGAAAAGAAAAAATTAATGAAAGAAAGAAAAAAAAGAAAGAATCATGGAGGAAAGAAAGGGTCAAAAGAAAGAAAGAAAGAAAGAAAGAAAGAAAGAAAGAAAGAAAGAAAGCTACAAAGAAAGAATGAAACATGGAAAGAAAGAAAAAATTAATGAAAAAAAAAGAAAAAGAAAGAATCATGGAAAAAAAAAGATCCAAAAAAAAAAGAAAGAAAGAAAGAAAAGAAAGAAAGAAAGAAAGAAAGCAAAGAAAATGAAATGAATGGAAAGAAAGCAAAATTAATGAAAGAAAAAAGAAAAAAGAATGGAGGGAAAGAAAGGGCCAAAAAAAAGAAAGAAAAGAAAGAAAGAAAGAAAGAAAGAATGAAACATGGAAAGAAAGCAAAATTAAAGCAAAAGAAAAAAGAAAGAAAGAAAAAAAAAAGAAAGAAAGGGAGGGAAAAGAAAAGAAAAAGAAAAAAGAAAGAAAAGAAAGAAAGAAAGAAAGCATCAAAGAAAGAATGAAACATGGAAAGAAAGCAAAAATAATGAAAGAAAGAAAAAAGAAAGAATCATGGAGGGGGAAAAGAAGGGCCAAAAAAGAAAAAAAAAGAAAAAGAAAGAAAGAAAGAAAAAGCTACAAAAGAAAAGAATGAAACATGGAAAAGAAAAAAAAAAATGAAAGAAAAAAAAAAAAAGAATCATGGAGGGAAAGAAAGGTCAAAGAAAAAAAAAGAAAAAAAAAAGAAAGAAAGAAAGAAAGAAAGAAAGAATACAAAAGAAAGAATGAAACATGGAAAGAAATAAAAAATTAATGAAAGAAAGAAAAAAAAAAGAAAGAATCATGGAGGGAAAGAAAGGGCCAAAGAAAGAAAGAAAGAAAGAAAGAAACAAAGAAAGAAAGAAAGAAAGAAAGAATGAAAGAATGGAAAGAAAGCAAAAAGAATGATCATGGAAAAAAGAAATCAAAGAAAGAAAGAAAGAAAGAAAGAAAGAAAAGAAAGAAAGAAAGAAAGAAAGAAAGAAAGAAACAAAAGAAAGAAAGAATGAAACATGGAAAGAAAAGAAAAAAATTAATGAAAGAAAGAAAAAAGAAAGAATCATGGAGGGGAAAGAAAAAGAAAAGAAAGAAAGAAAAGAAAGAAAGAAAGAAACAAAAGAAAAAAGAAAGAAAAAAAAGAAAGAAATCATGGAAAGAAAAAAAAAATTAAATGAAAGAAAGAAAAAACAAAAATGAATCATGGAGGAAAGAAAGGAAATCAAAGAAAGAAAAAAAAGAAAGAAAAAGAAAGAAAAGAAAGAGAAGAAAGAAAGAAAGATTCGATGGAAAGAAAGAAAGAAAAAAAATTAATGAAAAAGAAAGAAAAAAGAAAGAATCATGGAGGAAAAAGAAATTTACCAGAAAGAAAAAGAAAGAAAGAAAGAAAGAAAAAGCTAAAAAAAGAAAGAAACATGGAAAAAGAAAGCAAAATTAATGAAAGAAAGAAAAGAAAGAATAATGGAAAGAAAAGCAAAATTAATGAAAAGAAAGAAAAAAGAAAGAGGAAAAGAATGGAAACATGGAAAGAAAGAAAAATTAAGGAAAGAAAGAAAAAAAGAAAGAATCATGGAGTAAAGAAAAGGGAAAAGAAAGAAAAGAAAAGAAAGAATGAAACATGGAAAGAAAAAAAAGAAGAAAGAATTAACATGGAAAGAAAGAAAAAGAAAAAAGAAAGAATCATGGAGGGAAAGAAAGGGTCAAAGAAAGAAAAGAAAGAAAAAAGAAAGAAAGAAAAAAGAAAGAAAGAAAAGAAATGAAATGAACATGGAAAGAAAGCAAAAATTAATGAAAGAAAAGAAAAAAAAGAAAGAATTATGGAGGGAAAGAAAAAGGGCAAAAGAAAGAAAAGAAAGAAAGAAAGAAAGAAAGCTACAAAAGAAAGAAATGAAACATGGAAAAAAAAGCAAAAAATTAATGAAAGAAAAAAAGAAAGAATCATGGAGGAAAAGAAAGGACAAAGAAAAGAAAGAAAGAAAGAAAAAGAAAAGAAAAAAAGAAAGAAAGTTACAAAGAAAGAATGAAACATGGAAAGAAAGCAAAATGGAATGAAAAAAAAGAAAAAGAAAGAATCATGGAGGGAAAAGAAAGAAAGCCAAAGAAAAAGAAAGAAAAAGAAAGAAAGAAAGAAAGAAAAGAAAAAGAAAATGGAAAAGAAAGAATGAAACATGGAAAGAAACCAAAAAATTTCCAGAAAGAAAGAAAAAAGAAAGAATCATGGAGGGAAAGAAAGGTCAAAGAAAGAAAGAAAGAAAGAAAAATAAAAAAAAGAAAGAAAGAAAGAAAGCTACAAAGAAAATCGCAGAAACATGGAAAGAAAGCAAAAAATTAATGAAAGAAAGAAAAAAGAAAGAAAGAATGAATGGAGGGAAAGAAACAAAGAAAGAAAGAAAGAAAGAAACAAAGAAAGAAAAAAAGAAGAATCTAGTTCTAAAGAAAGAAAGAAAAAACATGGAAAGAAAAGCAAAAAAAGAAAAAAAAAAAAGAAAAAAAGAAAGAGATCATGGAGGGAAAAGAAATTAATGAAAGAAAGAAAGAAAAAGAAAGAAAAAAAACAAAAGAAAGAAAAGAAAAAAAAAAGAAAAGAAAGAAGAAAACATGGAAAAGAAAGCATGAAAAAATTAATGAAAAGAAAGAAAAAAAAAAAGAATCATGGAGGGAAGAAAGGGCCAAAGAAAAAGAAAAATTTAAAGGAAAAGAAAGAAAATAAAAGAAAGAAAGAAAGTTAAAGAAAGAATGAAACATGGAAAGGAAAACAAAAATTAATGAAAGAAAGATAAAAAAGAAAGAATCATGGAGGGAAAAAAAGGGCCACAAAGAAAGAAAGAAAGAAAGAAATAAAAGAAAGAAATGAAAAGAAAGAAAATTAATTGAAAGAAAGAAAGAACGAAATGGAGGGAAAAGGTCAAAATTAATAGAAAAAAAGAAAAAAGAAAAATTTCTTTTCATAAAGATACAAAGAAAGACTATGAAATGGAAAGAAAGAAAAAAAGTAAGAAAAAAAAGAAAAAAAAAAAAAAAAAGAAAGCAAAAAGGCCAAAGAAAGAAAAAAAAGAAAAATGAAAGAACTGAAGGAAAGAAATAATGAAAGAAAGAAAGAAAAAGAAAGAAAGAAAAATTAAAGAAAGAAATAAAAAAAGAAAGAATGAGGAAAGAAAGAAAGAAAGAAAGAAATATAGAAAGAAAGAAAGATTTATTGGAAAGAAAAGAAAGTTTACAAATCAAAGAAAAGAAAGAATGGAAAGAAAGAAAAAAAAAAAAAGAATTGAAAAAAGAAATCAAAATACGAAACAAAAGAAAAAAAAAGAAAAGAAAAGAAAGAAAAAAGAAAGAAAGAAAGAAATATCAAAGAAGCAAGACAATGGAAAGAAAGAAAAAAAATGAAAAGAAAGAAAAAGAAAGAATGAACTGGAGGAAAAAGGGCCAAAGAAAGAAAGAAAGAAAGAAAGAAAAGAAAGAAAGAAAAGAAACTGCAAAAAGAAAGAAAAATGAAACATGGAAAGAAAGCAAAATTAAGAAAGAAAGAAAAAAGAAAAGAATCATGGAGGGAGAAAGGGCCAAGAAAGAAAGAAAAGAAAGAAGAAAGAAAGAAAGAAAGCTACAAAGAAAGAATGAAACATGGAAAGAAAGCAAAAATTAATGAAAGAAAGAAAAAAAGAAAGAATCATGGAGGGAAAGAAAGGGCCAAAGAAAGAAAGAAAGAAAGAAAGAAAGAAAAAAGAAAGAGTTTTAAAAAAAAGAAAAACCCAGTGGAAAAAGAAAAGCAAAATTAATGAAAGAAAGAAAAAAGAAAAGAATCATGGAGGGAAAGAAAGGGCCAAAAGAAAGAAAGAAAGAAAGAAAGAAAAGAAAGAAAGAAAGATCCCTACAAAGAAAGAATGAAAATGGAAAAAAAGCAAAAAAAGAAATGAAAGAAAGAAAAAGAAAGCAAAAAGAATGAAAGAAAGAAAAAGAAAAAGAAAATGGAAAAAGAAATGAAAATAATGCTATTTCAAAAGAAAGAATGAAATAAAGAAAGAAAGCAAAAAAAAGAAAAAAGAAAGAAAAAAGAAAGAATCATGGAGGGAAAAAGAAAGCAAAAATTAAAGAAAGAAAGAAAAAAGAAAAAAGAAATATTATTAGGAAAGAAAGAAAAAAGAAAGAAAGAAAGCTACAAAGAAAAAATGGAATGGAAAGAAAGCAAAAATTAATGAAAGAAAGAAAAAAAGGTCACTATGAAGAAAGACCAAAGAAAGGGTCAAAGAAAAAAAACAAAGCAAAAGAAAGAAAGAAAGAAAAAAGAGGGAAAGAGGAAAGAAAGAAAGATTAATGAAAGAAAGAAAAAGAAAGAAGAAAGAAAGAAAAGAAAGACAAAGAAAGAATGGATGGAAAGAAAGCAAAATTAAAGAAAGAAAAGAAAAAAAGAAAGAAAAGAATAAATGAAAAGGCCAAAAGAAAGAAAAAAAGAAAATGGAAAGAAAGAAAAAATTTAAGAAAGAGGGAAAAAGAAAGAAAAAAAAGAAAAAGAAACAAAGAAAAGAAAAGAAAGAAAGAAAAAAAGAAAGAATGAAACATGAAAAGAAAGAAAAAGAAAATGAAAGAATGAGGCAAAAGAAATGAATGAAACATGGAAAGAAAGAAAAAAAGCCAAAGAAAGAAAGAAAGATTTGAAAGAAAGAAAGAAAAGAAAGAAAAGAAAGAAACCTAAAAGAAAGAAAAGAAAACATGGAAAGAATAAAAAATTAAAGAAAATCAAAAAGAAAAAAAGAAAGAAAAAAAAGGAAAAGAAAGGGAGAAAAGAAAGAAAGAAAAGAAAAGAAAGAAAAGAAGAAAGAAAGAAAGAAAAAAGCTACAAAGAAAGAATGAAACATGGAATCATGGTCAAAAATTAATGAAAGAAATAAAAAAGAAAGAATCATGGAGGGAAAGAAAGGGTCAAAAAAAAAAAAAAAAGAAAGAAAGAAAAGAAAGAAAAAAGAAAGTTAAAAGAAAGAATGAAACATGGAAAGAAAGCAAAAATTAATGAAAAAGAAAGAAAAAAGAAAGAATTGGAGGGAAAGAAAGGGTCAAAGAAAGAAAGAAAAAAGAAAGAAAGAAAGAAAGAAAGAAAGAAAGCTACAAAGAAAGAATGAAACATGGAAAGAAAGCAAAAATTAATGAAAGAAAGAAAAAAAGAAAGAATCATGGAGGGAAAGAAAGGGCCAAAGAAAGAAAGAAAGAAAAAGAAAGAAAGAAAGAAAGAAAGAAAGAAAGCTACAAAGAAAGAATGAAACATGGAAAGAAAGCAAAAATTAATGAAAGAAAGAAAAAAAGAAAGAATCATGGAGGGAAAGAAAAAGAAAGAAAGAAAGAAAGAAAGAAAGAAAGAAAGAAAGAAACAAAGAAAGAATGAAACATGGAAAGAAAGCAAAAATTAATGAAAGAAAGAAAAAAAGAAAGAATCATGGAGGGAAAGAAAGGGTCAAAGAAAGAAAGAAAGAAAGAAAGAAAGAAAGAAAGAAAGAAAGAAAGAAAATGGAATAATGAAAGAAAGAAAAAAGAAAGAAAAAAGAATGGAGGGAAAGAAAGGGCCAAAGAAAAGAAAAGAAAGAAAGAAAAGAAAGAAAAAAGAAAGAAAGAAAGTTACAAAAGAAAGAATGAAACATGGAAAGAAAGCAAAAAATTAATGAAAGAAAGAAAAAAAGAAAGAATCATGGAGGGAAAGAAAGGGCCAAAGAAAGAAAGAAAGAAAGAAAGAAAGAAAGAAAGCTACAAAGAAAGAATGAAACATGAAAAAGAAAGCAAAATTAATGAAAGAAAGAAAAAGAAAGAATCATGGAAGGAAAGAAAGGACCAAAAAAGAAAAGAAAGAAAGAAAGAAAGAAAGAAAGAAAGCCACAAAGAAAGAATGAAAAACATGGAAAAAAGAAAGCAAAAAATTAATGAAAGAAAGAAAAAAAGAAAGAATCATGAGGGAAAGAAAGGGCCAAAGAAAGAAAGAAAAGAAAGAAAGAAAAGAAAGAAAGAAAGAAAGAAAGAAAAAAAATGAAACATGGAAAGAAAGCAAAAAATTAATGAAAAAGAAAAGAAAAAAGAGAATCATGGAGGGAAAGAAAGAAAGAAAGAAAGAAAGAAAGAAGAAAGAAAGAAAGAAACAAAGAAAGAATGAAACATGGAAAAAGAAAGCAAAATTAATGAAAGAAAGAAAAAAAGAAAGAATATGGAGGGAGAAAAAGAAAAAAAGAAAGAAAGAAAGAAAGAAAGAAAGAAAGAAAGAAAAAATTTAATGAAAAAAGAAAAAATGAAAGAATCATGGAGGGAAAGAAAGGGCCAAAGAAAGAAAAAAGAAAAAAGAAAGAAAGAAAGAAAGAAAAAGAAAGCAAAAAAGAAAGAAAGAAAAAAGAAAGAAAAGAAAGAATGGAGGGAAAAAAGGGTGAAAGAAAGAAAAGAAAGAAAGAAAATTATTAATAAAAGAAAGAAAAAGAACGAAAAGAAAGCCACAAAGAAAAAGAAAGAAACATGGAAAGAAAAATAAAATTAAGAAAGAAAGAAAAAAAGAAAGAGCAAATTGGAAAGAAAGAAAGGGGAAAGAAAGAAAAATTAAAGAAAGAAAGCTACAAAAAAGAAAGAATCATGGAAAGAAAGCAAAAATTACAAAGAAAGAAAAGAAAGAATCATGGAAAGAAAGAAAAGAAAGAAAAAGAAAGAAAGAAAGAAAGAAAAGAAAGAAAGAATGAAACATGGAAAAAAGCAAAAATTAATGAAAGAAAGAAAAAAGAAAGAATCATGGAGGGAAAGAAAGGGGTCAAAACAAGAAAGAAAGAAAGAAAGAAAGAAAGAAAGAAAGAAAGCAAAGAAAGAATGGAAACATGGAAAGAAGCAAAATTAATGTAGTGAAAGAAAAGAAATGAACTGCGGAGAGAAAGAAAGGGTCAAAGAAAGAAAGAAAGAAAGAAGAAAGGCCAAAGAAAGAATGAAAATATGGAAAAAGAAAGCAAAAATTAATGAAAGAAAGAAAAAAAAGAAAGAACTGCGAAGAAAAGAAAGTCCCTAAATGAAAGAAATTTGATCGGTATGGAAAAGAAATGAAACAGTATCTGATTGTCTTGTCTCTAAATGTGGTGTAATTATTGTAATCGTGGTCATTTTGAGGCAGGAGAAATGGAAAATCTGTATGTCGTATCCCTAAATGCGTTATAATTATTGTAATCATGATTTGAGGCATGAAAATGAAACAGATTGTCTTGTCCCTAAATGTGGGGTAATTATTGTAATCGTGGTCATTTTGAGGGCGGAAAACAATCTGATTGCTCTTGTCCTAAATGTGAATCAATGATTGCCAATCGTTGTCCCATTATCAAATCTTGTCCCTAAATGTGGGTGTAATTAATTGTAATCGTGGTCATTTGAGGCATGAAAGAAAAATGAAACAGTATCTTGATTGTCTTGTAATCAATGGTGATTTCCTGGAAAAATGTTCCATTGTCTTGTAATTATTACAATCGTGGTCATTTGAGGCGCGAAAAATGAAACAGAAGAAAGAAAGAAAGAAAGAAAGAAAGAAAGAAAGGGCTAATGGAAAGAAAGAAAAAGAAAGAATCATGGAGGAAAGAAAGGGCCAAAGAAAGAAAGAAAGAAAGAAAGAAAGCTAAGCAAAGAAAGAATGAAACATGGATCTGATTGTCTTGTCCCGAAATGTGAAAGAAAAAAAGAAAGAATGATTTGAGGTATGGAAAGAAAGGGCCAATTGGAAAAGAAAGAAAGAAAAGAAAGAAAACAAAGAAAGAAAGAAAAGAAAGAAAAAAAGAATTCGATTGCTGTCCCCAAAGAAAGAATGTTGTATGGAAAGAAAGCAAAAATTAATGAAAGAAAGAAAAAAATGTGGAATAATTATTGGAATCGTGGCAAGCCAAAAGAATGGAAAGAAAGAAAACAAAGAAAGAAAAGAAAGAAAGAAACCTGGTATCAGCATTATAAAGATTTGAACATGGAAAGAAATGAAACAGCAAAAATTAATGTCTCAAAAAGAAAAAAGAAAGTGATTTGAGGGAGGAAAGAAAGGCATCTGAAAGAAAGAAAGAATAAAAAGAAAGAAAGAAATGAAAAGATCTGATTATCTTGTCCAAAAATATGGTGAAACATGGATTGTTAAAGTAAAATTTGATGTATGGAAAGAAAAAAACAGTATCTGATTGTCTTGTCCTTAAATATGTCAAAGAAATGAAAATTATTGAAAGAAAGAAAGAAAGAAGGAAAGAAAGAAAAAAGTAAAGATTTATATCCTGTAAACCTTGAAATGGAAGAATCTGTAGTGTAAATATTGTAATTAAAAGATTTGCAGGAAAGAAATATGGAAAGAAAAAAAAAAGAATCTGATTGTCTTGGAAAGAAATGTGGTGTAATTATTGTAATCGTGGTGAATAAAATAGAAAGAGGGAAAAAAAAGAAACAGTATCTGATTGTCTTGTCCCTAAATGTGGTGTAAATGGATGAGGTATGGGAATTGAGGCATGGAAAGAAATCAGCATAAAACATAGGCATGGAAAGAAATGAAATGTGGAGGGATTGTCTTGATCGTGGAAAGAAAAGAAAGAAAGAAATGAAACAGTATTGATTGTCTTGTCCTTAAACAGTGACTATTGAAACATGGGAAAAGAAATGAAAAAATATCTGATTGTCTTGTCCCTAAATGTGGTGTAATTATTGTAGAGGTGATTTGAGGTATGGAAAGAAATGAAAAAGTATCTGATTGTCCGATCCCAAATGTGGTGTAAAGCATAATCGTGGTGATTTGATTTGAAAAAATGAAAAGATTGTCTTGAAACAGTATTGATTGAAAAGAAATTAAAAATGGTGTAATTATTGTTAAACCGTGGTGATTTGTAATCGTGGTGATGGAAAGAAAGAAACATTATCTGATTGTCTTGTCTCTAAAATGTGGTGTAATTATTGTAAGCGTGGTCATTTGAGGCATGAAAGAAATGAAACAGTATCTGTATGTCTTGTCCCTAAATGTGGTGTAAATTATTGTAATCGAATGATTTGAACAAATGGAAAGAAATGAAACAGTATCTGATTGTTGTTGCCTCTAAATGTGGTGTAATTATTGTAATCGCAAAAATTTGAGGCATGAAAGAAATGAAACAGTATCTGATTGTCTTTGAAAGAAAAATGTGGGTAATTATTGTAATCGTGGTGATTTGAGGCATGGAAAGAAATGAAACAGTATCTGATTGTTCTGTCCCTAAATGGTGTAATTATTGTAATTATTGAGGCATAATCAGTATCTGGAAGATTTGAGGCATGAAAGAAATGAAACAGTATCTGGATTGTCTTGTCTCAAATGTGGTGTAATTATTGTAATCGTGGTCATTTGAGGCATGGAAAGAAATGAAACAATATCTAAAATTGTCTTTGTCCCTGAAAATGTGGTGTAATTATTAAAATCGTGATGATTTGAGGCATGAAAGAAATGAAACAATATCTGATTGTCTTGTCGGGGTAAATGTGGTGTAATTATTGTAAGCGTGGTGATTTTTGAGGCATGGAAAAGAAATGAAACAGCATCTGATTGTCTTTGTCCCTAAATGTGGTGTAATTATTGTAATCGTGGTGATTTGAGGCATGGAAAGAAATGAAACATTATCTGATTGTCTTGTCCCTAAATGTGGTGTAATTATTGAGGCATGAAAGAAAGCGATGGTCCCTAAATTTGAGGCATGAAAGAAATGAAACAGTATCTGGATTGTCTTGTCCTAAATGTGGTGTAATTATTGTAATCGGTGATTTGAGGCATGAAAGAAATGTCTCCAAAACAGTATCTTGATTGTTTGTCCCTAAATGTGGTGTAATTATTGGTAATCGTGGTCATTTGAGGCATGAAAGAAAATGAAACAGTATCTGATTGTCTTGTCCCTAAAATAGATTTGGTGAAATGAAAGTATTATTGTAATCGTGGGATTTGAGGCATGGAAAGAAATGAAACAATATCTGATTGTCTTGTCCCTAAATGTGGTGTAATTATTGTAATCGTGGTCATTTGAGGCATGAAAGAAATGAAAAACAGTATCTGATTGTCTTGTCCCTAAATGTGGTGCAATTATTGTAATCGTAGTGATTTGAGGCATGGAAAAGAAATGAAAAAGTATCTGATTGTCTTTGTCCCCAAATGTGGTGTAATTATTGTAATCAGGTAAATTTGATCGTGGTCATTTGAAGAAAGAAATGAAACAATATCTGATTGTCTTGTCCCTAAAATGTGGGTGCAATTATTGTGAACAGTATCTGATTGTCTTTGTCCCCAACGTGGTGATTTGGTGTGGCATGGAAAAGAAATGAAACAGTATCTGATTGTCTTGTCCCTAAATGTGGTGTAATCGTGGTGACGGAGGCATGGAAAGAAATTATAATTGTCTTGTCGTGGTGATTTGAGGCATGAAAGAAATGAAACAATATCAGATTGTCTTGTCCTTAAATGTGGTGTAATTATTGTAATTGTGGTCATTTGAGGCAGCATGAAAGAAATGAAACATTATCTGATTGTCTTGTCCCTAAATGTGGTGTAATTCATTGTAATCGTGGTGATTTGAGGCAAAAAAGAAAATGAAACAGCATCTTATTATCTTGTCCCTAAATGGTGTGTAATTATTGTAATCGTGGTGATTTGAGGCATGGAAAGAAATGAAACAGTATGGTATCAGCATTATAAACTGATTGAGGTATCTTGTCCTCTCAAATGTGGGTACTATTGTAATTTTATTGAAAAGTAATTGACTTGGTGATTTGAGGCATGGAAGAAAATGAAACAGTATCTGATTGTCTTGTCCCTAAATGGTGTAATTATTATAATCGTGGTCATTTGAGCTACGGAAAGAAATGAACAGTATCTTGTCCTAAAATTGGTCCGATCCCTAAAAATCTGGTATCAGCATCATAAATTTGAGGCATAGTGAAACAATTTGATTGTCCTGTCCCAAATATGGGAAATTAATGGAACAGAAATGAAACATCTGATTGTCTTGTCCCTAAAATGTGGTGTGTAATAGTATTTAAGATATGGAAAGAAATGAAACGTATGTGATTGTCTTGTCCCTAAATTTGAGGTATTTGGAAAAGAAATGAAATAGTATCTGATTGTTTGCCCCTAAATGTGGTGTAATTATTGAGGTATAATCGTGTCTTGTGATTTGAGGTATGAAAAAATGAAACAGTATCTGATTGTCTTGTCCCTAAATGTGGGGTAATTATTGTAATCGTGGTGATTTGAGGTATGAAAGAAAATGAAAACAGTATCAAATGTTGATTGTTCGTCATTTGTCCCTCAAATGTGTCGTGTAAATTGTGTGGTAACTGTGATGATTTGAGGCATGAAAGAAATGAAACAGTATCTGATTGTCTTGTCCCTAAATGTGGTGTAATTATTGTAATCGTGGTCATTTGAGGCAGGAAAGAAATGAAACAAGTCTTATCTTATTGTCAATTATTGTCTTAAAATGTGGTAAATTATTGTAATCGTGGTCATTTGAGGCATGAAAAGAAATGAAACAGTATCTGATTTGTCTTGTCCCCTAAATGTGGTGGTGTAATTATTGTAATCGTGGTGATTTGAGGCATGAAAGAAAATGAAACAGTATCTGATTGTCCTGTGGTCAATTGTGGTGTAATTATTGGTATATTGTGGTGATTTGAGGCATGGAAAGAAAATGAAACATTATCTGATTGTCTTGTCCCTAAATGGTGTGTAATCGTGGTCATAAAGGCATGAAAGTCATTAGAGGCATAAAAAGAAATAAAACAGTATCTGATTGTCTTGTCCCTAAAAATGTGGAACTATTGTCACGGAGGTGGTGATTTGAGGTCCCTAAAATGTAAAGAAATGAACAGCATCTGATTGTCTTGTCCCTCAATGTGGTGTAATTATCGTAATCGTGGTCATTTGAGGCATGAAAGAAATGAAACAGTATCTGACTGTCTTGTCCCTAAATGTGGGGTAATTATTGTAATCGTGGTGATTTGAGGCATGGAAAGAAATGAAACAGTATCTGGTCCCTAAATTGGTTCTTGTCCCTAAAATGATTGGTGTACTATTGAATCGTGGTGATTTGAGGCATTTGTATCTGGATTGTCTGAAATGAAACAGTATTTGATTGTCTTGTCCCAAATGTGTGTAATTATTGTAATCGTGGTGGATTTGAGGTATGAAAGAAATGAAACAATATCTGTCCTCAAATGGTGTATTGTCCCTGAAACAAATTGTCTTGTGGTGTGCAATTATTGTAATCGTGGCCTAAATTTGAGGCATGAAAGAAAAAATGAAACAATATCTGATTGTCTTGTCCCTAAATGTGGTGTAATTATTGTAAGCGTGGTGATTTGAGGCATGAAAGAAATGAAACAGTATCTGATTGTCTTGTCCAAAATGTGGTGTAATTATTGTAATCGTGGTGAAATTTGATTGTCTTGTCCCTAAATGAAAGTGTGGAAATGAAACAATATCTGATTGTCTTGTCCCTAAATGGTGGTGTAATTATTGTAATCGTGGTCATTTGAGGCATGAAAGAAATATCTGGTGAAAACAGTATCTGATTGTCTTGTCCTAAATGTGGTGTAATTATTATGTAATTGGTCATTTTGAGGCATGAAAGATGAAACAGAATCTGATTGTCTTGTCTAAATGTGGTGGCAATTATTGTAATCGTGGTGATTTTGAGGCATGGAAAGAAATGAAACAGTATATCTGATTGTCTCAATGTCCCTAAATGTGGTGTAATTATTGTAATCGTGGTCATTTGAGGCATGAAAAGAAATGAAACAGTATCTGATTGTCTTGTCCCTAAATGTGGTGCAATTATTGTAATCGTGGTGATTTGAGGCATGGAAAGAAATGAAACAGTATCTGATTGTCTTGTCCCTAAATGGTGTAATTATTGTAATCGTGGTCATTTGAGGCATGGAAAGAAATGAAACAGTATCTGATTGTCTTGTCCCTAAATGTCGTGCAATTATTGTAATCGTGGTGATTTGAGGCATGGAAAGAAATTAAACAATATAGATTGTCTTGTCCTAAATTGTAATAATTGTCAGGTGAGTGATTTGAAAAGAAAATGAAACAGTATCTGATTGTCTTGTCCCTAAAATTATTGTAATTATTGTAATTGGTCATTTGAGGCACATGAAAGAAATGAAACAATATCTGATTGTCGTGTTGTCCCTAAATGTGGTGTAATTATTGTAATCGTGGTGATTTGAGGCATGGAAAGAAATGAAACAGTAGTATCTTATTTGATTGTCTTGTCCCTGAAAAATGTGGTGTAATTATTGTAATCGTGGTGATTTGAGGCATGGAAAGAAATGAAACAGTATCAGATTGTCTTGTCCCTAAATGTGGTGTAATTATTGTAATTGTGGTCATTTGAGGCATGAAAGAAATGAAACAATATCTGATTGTCTTGTCCCTAAATGTGGTGTAATCATTGTAATCGTGGTCATTTGAGGCATGAAAGAAATGAAACAGTATCTTATTATCTTGTCCCTAAATGTGGTGCAATTATTGTAATCGAGGTGATTTGAGGCATGGAAAGAAATGAAACAGAATCTGATTGTCTTGTCCCTAAATGTCGTGGTCATTTGGTGTAATTATTGTAATCGTGGTGATGATTTGAGGCATGGAAAGAAGAAACAGTATCTGATTGTCTTGTCCCTAAATGTGGTGTGTATTATTGTAATGTGTGGTCATTTGAGGCATGAAAGAAATGAAACAGTATCTGATTGTCTTGTCCCCTAAATGTGGTGTAATTATTGTAATCGTGGTGATTTTGAAAGAAATGAAACAATAATTGTCTTGAAATGGTGAAACATTTGAGGAAAAGAAATCGAAACATTGTCTTGTCCCTAAATGTGGTGCAATTATTGTAATTGTGGTGATTTGAGGCATGGAAAGAAATGAAACAGTATCTGATTGGTTTGGTGTCCCTCAAATGGTAATTATGAAAATCGTGGTATTTATTGAAACAGTATAATCTTGTGGTGCAATTTTGAGGCATTTGAAAGAAATGAAACAATATCTGATTGTCTTGTCCCTAAATGTGGTGTAATTATTGTAATCGTGGTGATTTGAGGCATGGAAAAGAAAATGAAACGATATCTGATTGTCTTGTCCCTAAATGTGGTAATAATTGTAAATTTATTGTATATCTGATTGTCTGTCCCTAAATGTGGTGTAATTATTATAATCGTGGTGATTTGAGGCATGAAAGAAATGAATCTTTCTAACCCATTGTATAATTTGAGATTGAAAATATCTTGTCCCTAAATGTGGTGTAATTATTGTAACGGTGGTGATTTGAGGCATGGGAAAGAAATGAAACAATATCTGATTGTCTTGTCCTAAATGTCCAAATTATTTGGGGCATGAAAGAAAATAGTATTATTGTTGTCCTAAATGTGGTGCAATTATTGAGTGGCATGAAAGAAAATGAAACAGTATCTGATTGTCTTGTCCCTAAATGTGGTGTAATTATTGTAATCGTGGTGATTTGAGGCATGGAAAGAAATGAAACAATATCTGATTGTCTTGTCCCTCAATGTGTAATTATTGTAATCGTGGTCATTTGAGGCATGAAAGAAATGAAACAAATTGATTGTCTTGTCCTAAATGTGGTGTAATTATTGTAATCGGCATTTGAAAAAGAAATGAAACAGTATCTGATTGTCTTGTCCCTAAATGTGGTGTATTATTGTAATCGTGGTGATTTGGCATGGAAGGAAATGAAACAGTATCTGATGGATCTTGTCCTAAGGCGTCATTTGGGGCAAAGAAATGAAACAGTATCTGATTGTCTTGTCCCTAAATGTGTGTAATTATTGTAATCGTGGTGATTTGGGGCATGGAAAGAAATTTGAGTCTTGTCCTAACTGTGGTGTAATTAAAGAAATGAAGAAATGAAACAATATCTGATTGTCTTGTCCCTAAATGTGGTGTAATTATTGTAATCGGTGATTTGAGGCATAAAAGAAATGAAACAGTATCTGATTGTCTTGTCCCTAAATGTGGTGTAATTATTGTAATCGTGGTGATTTGAGGCATGAAAGAAATGAAAACAATATCTGATTGTCTTGTCCCTAAATGTGGTGTAAAATTATTGTAATCGTGGTGATTTGAGGCATGGAAAGAAATGAAAAACAGTATCTGATTGTCTTGTCCCTAAATGTGGTGTAATTATTGTAATCGTGGTCATTTGAGGCATAGAAAGAAATGAAACAATATCTGATTGTCTTGTCCCTAAATGTGGTGTAATTATTGTAATCGTGGTCATTTGAGGCATGGAAGAATGAAACAGTATCTGATTGTCTTGTCCCTAAATGTGGTGTAATTATTGTAATCGTGGTCATTTGAGGCATGAAAGAAATGAAACAGTATTCTGATTGTCTTGTCCCTAAATGTGGTGTAATTATTGTAATCGTGGTCATTTGAGGCATGGAAAGAAAATGATTTGAACAGTATCTGATTGTCTTTGTCCATTTAAATGTGGTGCAATTATTGTAATCGTGGTCATTTGAGGCATGAAAAAGAAAAATCTGATTGTCTTGTCCTAAATGTGGTGTAATTATTGTAATTGTTGATTTGTCCTGAAAAATGAAACAATATCTGGTGTCCCTAAAATGTATTGCAATTAATCGTGGTGATTTGAGGCATGGAAAGAAATGAAACAGTATCTGATTGTCTTGTCCTAAATAAATTGCAATTATTGTAATCGTGGTGATTTGAGGCATGAAAAGAAATGAAAAACAATATCTGATTGTCTTGTCCCTAAATGGGTGTAATTATTATTGTAATCGTGATTTGAGGCATGGAAAGAAATGAAAAGTATCTGATTGTCTTGTCCTAAATGTGGTGTAATTATTGTAATTGTGGTCATTTGAGGCATGAAAGAAATGAAACAATATCTGATTGTCTTGTCCCTTAAATGGTCATTTGAGGGTGTAATCTATTGTCTTAATAAATGTGTGTAATTATTGTAATGGGTGATTTGGGGCATTGAAAGAAATGAAACAGTATCTGATTGTCTTGTCCCTAAATGTTGTGTAATTATTGTAATCGTGGTGATTTGGGGCTGGAAGAAATCAAAACATTATCTGATTGTCGTATCCCCTAAGAGAAATCGTGGTGAAGGCATGGAAAGAAATGAACAGTATCTGATTGTCTTGTCCCTAAATGTGGTGTAATTATTGTAATCGTGGTGATTTGAGGCATGGAAGAAAAAGCAAATTGTCCATGACCTAAAATTATTGTAATCGTGATTGAGGCATCTTGTATTCCTAAATGTGGTGTAATTATTTAAAGCGTGGGTGATTTGAGGCATGGAAAGAAATGAAACAGTATCTGATTGTCTTGTCCTAAATGTGGTGTAATTATTGGGTGGTGATTTGAGGCATGGAAGAAATGAAAAGTATCAGTATCTGATTGTCTTGTCCCTAAATCGTGGTGATTTTGAAATGAAACAATATGATTGTCTTGAAATGTGGTGTGAAATAATCGTGGTGATTTGGGGCATGGAAAAATGAAACAATATCTGATTGTCTTGTCCTAAATGTGGTGTAAATTTAATCGTGGTCGTTTGAAATGAAACAATATCTGACGTATCCCTAACTGTGATTTTGAGGCGTGATGATTTGGAAAGAAATGAAACAGTATCTGATTGTCTTGTCCCTAAATGTGGTGTAATTATTGTAATCGTGGTGATTTGAGGCATGAAAGAAATGAAACAATATCTGATTGTCTTGTCCCCTAAATGTGGTGTAATTATTGTAATCGTGGTGATTTGAGGCATGGAAAAGAATGAAACAGTATCTGATTGTCTTGTCCCTAAATGTGGTGTAATTATTGTAATCGTGGTGATTTGAGGCATGGAAAGAAATGAAACAGTATCTGATTGTCTTGTCCCTAAATGTGGTGTAATTATTGTAATCGTGGTGATTTGAGGGCATGAAATGAAAACAGTATCTGATTGTCTTGTCCCTAAATGTGGTGTAATTATTGTAATCGTGGTCATTTGAGGCATGGAAAGAAATGAAACATATCTGATTGTCTTGTCCCTAAATGTTGTGTAATTATTGTAATCGTGGTGATTTGAGGCATGAAAAGAAATGAAATTGTCTTGAAATCTTTGTTTGAAATGAAACAGTATCTGATTGTCTTGTCCCTAAATGTGGTGTGTAAATTTTATTGAAACAATATCTAATCGTGGTGATTTGTAATCGTGGTAATGGAAAGAAATGAAACAGTATCTGATTGTCTTGTCCCTAAATGTGGTGCAATTATTGTAATCGTGGTGATTTGAGGCATGGAAAGAAATGAAACAGTATCTGATTGTCTTGTCCCTAAATGTGGTGTAATTATTGTAATCGTGGTCATTTGAGGCATGGAAAGAAAATGAAACAATATCTGATTGTCTTGTCCTAAATGTAATGGTGTATTTAAATCGTGGTCATTTGAGGCATGGAAAGAAATGAAACAGTATCTGATTGTCTTGTCCCTAAATGTGGTGTAAAAAATTATTGTAATCGTGGTGATTTGAGGCATGGAAAGAAATGAAACAGTATCTGATTGTCTTGTCCCTAAATGTGGTGTAATTATTGTAATCGTGGTCATTTGAGGCATGAAAGAAATGTCCCTAAAAACAATTATTGTGATTGTCATTTTGTGAAACCCTATCTGATTGTCTTGGTGTAATTATTGTAATCGTGGTGATTTGAGGCATGGAAAGAAATGAAACAGTATCTGATTGTCTTGTCCCTAAATGTGGTGTAATTATTGTAATCGTGGTGATTTGAGGCATGAAAGAAATGAAACAATATCTGATTGTCTTGTCCTTAAATGTGGTGTAATTATTGTAAATTTGAGGCATGGTGAAACAGTATCTGATTGTCTTGTCCTAAATGTGGTGCAAGAATTGTAATCATGGTGATTTGAGGCATGATTATCTTGTCCTAAATGTGGTGTAATTATTGTAATCGTGGTGATTTGAGGCATGGAAAGAAATGAAACAATATCTGATTGTCTTGTCCCTAAAATGTGGTGTAATTATTGTAATCGTGGTGATTTGAGGCATGGAAAGAAATGAAACAGTATCTGATTGTCTTGTCCCTAAATGTGTGTAATTATTGTATCGTGGTATTTGTGAAAGCGTGGTGATTTTTAAGCGTGGTGATTTGAAATGGAAAGAAATGAATCAGTATCTGATTGTCTTGTCCCTAAATGTGGTGTAATCGTGGTATTTTGTAATCGTGGTGTAATTATTGTAATTTGAGGCATGGAAAGAAATGAAACAGTATCTGATTGTCTTGTCCCTAAATGTGGTGTAATTATTGTAATCGTGGTGATTTGAGGCATGGAAAGAAATGAAACAATATCTGATTGTCTTGTCCCTAAATGTGGTGTAATTAAATCGTGGTGATTTGAGGCATGGAAAATGAAACAATATTATTGTCTTGTCCCGTGGTGATTTTGTAATCGTGGTGATTTTGAGGCATGGAAAGAAATGAAACAGTATCTGATTGTCTTGTCCTAAATGTGGTGTAATTATTGTAATCGTGGTGATTTGAGGCATGGAAAGAAATGAAACAGTATCTGATTGTCTTGTCCCTAAATGTGGTGTAATTATTGTAATCGTGGTGATTTGAGGCATGGAAAGAAATGAAACAATATCTGATTGTCTTGTCCCTAAATGTGGTGTAATTATTAATCGTGGTGATTTAGGCATGGAAAGAAATGGTATCTGATTTTGTCCCTAAATGTGGTGGCATTTGAAAGAAATGAAACAGTATCTGATTGTCTTGTCCCTAAATGTGGTGTAATTATTGTAATCGTGGTCATTTGAGGCATGGAAAGAAATGAAACAGTATCTGATTGTCTTGTCCCTAAATGTGGTGTAATTATTGTAATCGTGGTGATTTGAGGCATGGAAAGAAATGAAACAGTATCTGATTGTCTTGTCCCTAAATGTGGTGTAATTATTGTAATCGTGGTGATTTGAGGCATGGAAAGAAATGAAACAATATCTGATTGTCTTGTCCCTAAATGTCGTGTAATCATTGTAATCGTGGTGATTTGAGGCATGAAAGAAATGAAACAATATCTGATTGACTTGTCCCTAAAAGTGGTGTAATTGTTGTAAGCGTGGTGATTTGAGGCATGGAAAGAAATGAAACAGTATCAGATTGTCTTATCCATAAATGTGGTGTAATTATTGTAATCGTGGTGATTTTGAGGCATGAAAGAAATGAAACAATATCTGATTGTCTTGTCCCTAAATGTGGTGTAATTATTGTAATCGTTGATTTAGGCATGGAAAGAAATGGTATCTGATTGTCTTGTCCTAAATGTGGTGTAATTATTGGATTTGAGGCATGGAAAGAAATGAAACAATATCTGATTGTGGTGTAATTATTGTCGTGGTGATTTGAGGCATGGAAAGAAATGAAACAGTATCTGATTGTCTTGTCCCTAAATGTGGTGTAATTATTGTAATCGTGGTCATTTGAGGCATGAAAGAAATGAAACAGTATCTGATTGTCTTGTCCCTTAATGTGGTGTAATTATTGTAATCGTGGTGATTTGAGGCATGGAAAGAAATATCTGATTGTCTTGTCCCTAAATGTGGTGTAAATTATTTTGAGGCGTGGTGATTTGAGGCATGGAAAGAAATGAAACAGTATCTGATTGTCTTGTCCCTAAATGTGGTGCAATTATTGTAATCGTGGTGATTTGAGGCATGGAAAGAAATGAAACATTATCTGATTGTCTTGTCCCTAAATGTGGTGTAATTATTGTAATCGTGGTGATTTGAGGCATGGAAAGAAATGAAACAGTATCTGATTGTCTTGTCCCTAAATGTGGTGTAAATTATTGATTTGAGGCATGGAAAAAAAATGAAACAATATCTGATTGTCTTGTCCCTAAATGGTGTAATTATTGTAATCGTGGTGATTTGGCATGGAAGAAATGAAACAGTATCTGATTGTCCTTGTCCCTAAATGATTGGTGTAATTATTGTAATCGTGGTCATTTGAGGCATGAAAGAAATGAAACAATATCTGATTGTCTTGTCCCTAAATGTGGTGTAATTATTGTAATCGTGGTGATTTGAGGCATGGAAAGAAATGAAACAGTATCTGATTGTCTTGTCCCTAAATGTGGTGTAATTATTGTAATCGTGGTGATTTGAGGCATGGAAAGAAATGAAACAATATCTGATTGTCTTGTCCCTAAAAGTGGTGTAATTATTGTAATCGTGGTGATTTGAGGCATGGAAAGAAATGAAACAGTATCTGATTGTCTTGTCCCTAAATGTGGTGTAATTATTGTAAGCGTGGTGATTTGAGGCATGGAAAGAAATGAAACAGTATCTGATTGTCTTGTCCGTGGTGAAATGTGGTGTATCTGATTGTAATTGTGGTAATTTGTAAGGCATTTGAGGAAAGAAATGAAACAATATCTGATTGTCTTGTCCCTAAATGTGGTGTAATTATTGTAATGGTGATTTGAGGCATGAAAGAAATGAAACAGTATCTGATTGTCTTGTCCCTAAATGTGGTGTAATTATTGTAATCGTGGTGATTTGAGGGCATGGAAAGAAATGAAACAGTATCTGATTGTCTTGTCCCTAAATGTGGTGTAATTATTGTAATCGTGGTCATTTGAGGATTGAAACAATATCTGATTGTCCCTAAATGTGGTGTAATTATTGTAATCGTGGTGATTTGAGGCATGGAAAGAAATGAAACAGTATCTGATTGTCTTGTCCCTAAATGTGGTGTAATTATTGTAATCGTGGTCATTTGAGGCATGGAAAGAAAATGAAACAATATCTGATTGTCTTGTCCCTAAATGTGTAATTATTATGTGTAATTATTGTAATCGTGGTGATTTGAGGCATGGAAAGAAATGAAACAGTATCTGATTGTCTTGTCCCTAAATGTGGTGTAATTATTGTAAGCGTGGTGATTTGAGGCATGAAAGAAATGAAACAATATCTGATTGTCTTGTCCCTAAATGTGGTGTAATTATTGTAATCGTGGTGATTTGAGGCATGGAAAGAAATGAAACAGTATCTGATTGTCTTGTCCCTAAATGTGGTGTAATTATTGTATTGTAATCGTATTTGAGGCATGAAAGAAATGAAACAATATCTGATTGTCTTGTCCTAAATGTGGTTTGTAATCGTGGTCATTTGAGGCATGGAAAGAAATGAAACAGATTGTCTTATCCTAAATGTGGGTGATTGTCTTGTCCATGGGAAAGAAATGAAACAGTATCTAATTATTGTAATTGTGGTGATTTGAGGCATGGAAAGAAATGAAACATTATCTGATTGTCTTGTCCCTAAATGTGGTGTAATTATTGTAATCGTGGTCATTTGAAAGGAAACATCTGATTGTCTTGGAAAGAAATGAAACAGATTTATCATGATTGTCTTGTCCCTAAATGTGGTGTAATTATTGTAATCGTGGTGATTTTGAGGCATGGAAAGAAATGAAACAGTATCTGATTGTCTTGTCCCTAAATGTGGTGTAATTATTGTATTTGAGGCGTGGTCATTTGAGGCATGGAAAAAAATGAAACAGTATATCTGATTGTCTTGTCCCTAAATGTGGTGTAATTATTGTAAGCGTGGTGATTTGAGGCATGGAAAGAAATGAAACAGTATCTGATTGTCTTGTCCCTAAATGTGGTGTAATTATTGTAATCGTGGTGATTTGAGGCATGGAAAGAAATGAAACAGTATCTGATTGTCTTGTCCCTAAATGTGGTGTAATTATTGTAATCGTGGTGATTTGAGGCATGAAAGAAATGAAACAGTATCTGATTGTCTTGTCCCTAAATGTGGTGTAATTATTGTAATCGTGGTATTTGAGGCATGGAAAGAAATGAAATTATCTGATTGTCTTGTCCCTAAATGTGGTGTAATTATTGTAATCGTGGTGATTTTGAGGCATGGAAAGAAATGAAACAGTATCTGATTGTCTTGTCCCTAAATGTGGTGTAATTATTGTAATCGTGGTGATTTTGGAAAGAAATGAAACAGTATCTGATTGTCTTGTCCCTAAATGTGGTGAAATGAAACAGTGGTGATTTGTCTGATTGTCTTGTCCCCTAAAAAATGTGGTGGTGATTTGTAATTATTGTGATCGTGAATGGTCATTTGATTGGTCCCTAAAATGGTGTAATTAAATCGTGGTCAAATGAAAGAAATGAAACAGTATCTGATTGTCTTGTCCCTAAATGTGGTGTAATTATTGTAATCGTGGTGATTTGAGGCATGGAAAGAAATGAAACAGTATCTGATTGTCTTGTCCCTAAATGTGGTGTAATTATTGTAATCGTGGTCATTTTGAGGCATAAATGTGGTGAAAGAAATGAAACAGTATCTGATTGTCTTGTCCCTAAATCGTGTCATTTGGCATGAAAGAAATGAAACAGTAATTATTGTAATCGTGGTGATTTGAGGCATGGAAAGAAATGAAACAGTATCTGATTGTCTTGTCCCTAAATGTGGTGTAATATTTGTAATCGTGGTGATTTGAGGCATGAAAGAAATGAAACAATATCTGATTGTCTTGTCCCTAAACGTGGTGCAATTATTGTAAGCGTGGTGATTTGAGGCATGGAAAGAAATGAAACAGTATCAGATTGTCTTGTCCCTAAATGTGGTGTAACTATTGTAATTGTGGTCATTTGAGGCATGAACGAAATGAAACAATATCTGATTGTCCCTAAATGTGGTGTAATCATTGTAAGCGTGGTCATTTGCGGCATGGTAAGAAATGAAACAGTATCTGATTGTCTTGTCCCTAAATGTGGTGTAATTATTGTAAGCGTGGTGATTTGAGGCATGGAAAGTAATGAAACAGTATCTGATTTTTCTGTCCCTAAATGTGGTGAAAATTATTGATTTTCTTGTCCCTAAATGTGGTGATTTGAGGTATGGAAAGAAATGAAACAGTATCTGATTGTCTTTCCCTAAATGTGGTGTAATTATTGTAATCGTGGTCATTTGAGGCTCGAAAGAAATGAAACAGTATCTGATTGTCTTGTCCCTAAAAGCGGTGTAATTATTGTAAGCGTGGTGACTTGAGGTATGGAAAGAAATGAAACAGTATCTGATTGTCTTTTCACTTAATGTGGTGTAATTATTGTAATCGTGGTGATTTGAGGCATGGAAAGAAATGAAACAGTATCTGATTGTCTTGTCCCTAAATTTCGTGTAATTATTGTAATCGTGGTCATTTGAGGCATGAAAGAAATGAAACAATATCTGACTGTCGTATCCCTAAATGTGGTGTAATTATTGTAATCGTGGTGATTTGAAGTATGGAAAGAAATGAAACAGTATCTGAATGTCTTGTCCCTAAATGTGGTGTAATTATTATAATCGTGTTGATTTGAAGTATGGAAAGAAATGAAACAGTATCTGATTGTCTTGTCCCTAAATGTGGTGTAATTATTGTAATAGTGGTCATTTGAGGCATGGAAAGAAATGAAACAATATCTGCTTGTCTTGTCCCTAAATGTGGTGTAATTATTGTAAGCGTGGTGATTTGAGGCATGGAATGAAATGAAACAGTATCTGATTGTCTTATCCCTAAATGTGGTGTAATTATTGTAATTGTGGTGATTTGAGGCATGGAAAGTAATAAACAGCATTTGATTGTCCTGTCTCTAAATCTGGCGTAAATGTTATAACCGTGCTGACTCGAGCTGCGGAGAGAAATTAAACAGTATTTGATGTTTCGTTATCCAGTGACCCAAGTTTGCTCTATATGTTATGCGATTGTTTCCCCTGTTTCTTTTGCCTTTAATCTATTATGTGTGTATTAAATTTTCCAAGCCTCCTTCCCTCATTATGTGCCCTAGAATCTTCAATTGTCTCTCTTTGATGTTAACTATATGCCTGTTTTGTTTCCCTTTTCCGTAAAACTTCATTGTTTCTCACATATTCCGTCCATGGTATTCTCAGCATCCTTCCGTAGAACTTCATTTCTGTTTCTTCAAGTCTCTTTTTCATGTTTGTGTATATTGTCCAGTATTCACTGCCACATAGGTGGACTGATATCATATAATATTTCTGTACTCTTTTCTTTCTTTCTAATGCACTTTTCTGTTTTTACTTTACTTAATTTTCGGAAGACATCTTTTACTATTCCAGAGCTCCGTCGCATTTCAATTTCGCTCTTTGCGTTCTATCGAAAACAACATCAAAATCAAAGACTGACGGGGTACTATGTATTATCTGCTTTCCCTATGGAAGTGAAAGCTGGAAAATCTCGTCACAAAGGAAAAATAAGGCAAATGAGACATTTTTCTACCAAATAATACTGTGAACATCATGGGCAGCACATGTGACAAATGAATTTTTAAGGAGAATAGGAAATACAAAGAAACTGCTCATAACAGTACAGAAGGGAAAGGGGGAAATGTGGGGACTTATGAACAGAGAGAGAGAGAGAGCGAGAGAGAGGGAGACCGACAAAGAGATAGAGAGAGAACAGGAAGAATGTTATTCATAGTGCCGGTTGCAGGAAAAAATCGACAGAGGAAATCAATGGGACAACTTGACATATTTGAAAAAAATGGATCAAGGAACATGAAAAAGAAAGGCATAAAAGAGTAAGTATTGCTGGGAGCAAGAAAATATAGTAAGTTGTGAGAAACAATGATCTCATCTGTTCATGAAGGGGCATCACAGTCGCACGTGCAAAACATTATATATATATATATATATATATGTATATATATATATATATATATATATATATATATATATATATATATATATATATATATAATATATATATATATATAATATATATATTATATATATATATAATATATATATATATATATATATATATATATATATATATATAGTTAAATTCCCAGATGGTGAATTCTGTGGACATGACAGATTGGTATAAAATGACAATTGGAAAAAATCTTAGATTTTGCCGACGCGTTTCGTCTTCCGACTTTTTCAAGGCAAAAATGAAATAGAAATGTTTTTGTTGTTATAGTTACATTAAAAAATCCAAGTTTAAAAAGATAGACGCTTCTGTCTAAGACTTTTTGTCTGGTTAATACTTTTGCATATGGGTTATTTTATTCATTGTTAATAAATGTTTTTCAAAACAGTGGTTTTAAATTTTCCTTCTATATTTTGATCGACAATGTCCGTTTAAATATTTCCTATAAGTTTCGTTGAAATTGATCTGTTATTTTTGAGATATGTCAGAAAACCAATGTGTTAAATACTTTTTCTATTTGACTATATATATATATATATATATATATATATATATATATATATATATATATATATATATATATATATATATTTTCGAAAAAAGATGAATTATGTAAAAAACTGTTGAATGCTATATTTTTAATATTTTTTTCGCTGATGTTTCGGTATTTCACTTGATAATTTTCAAATCATATATATAAACTGGGAAACTGTATGGAAAAGCCGTTGCCATGACAACCCTAAAAAAAAAAAAAAGGTAGTGGTCAGTTTGAAATATGTTAAATATTAATAGTCATCTTAAGTGGGGGAAAGAAATATATATATATATATATATATATATATATATATATATATATATATATATATATATATATGTCTTGATGGATATGTGTGTGGGTGATATTCATAGGGGTATTTGGGCGGCAGTTTTTCATATATTTATGTTTGGTTGAAGTCAAACGAAAATTCTTTGCGCATTATATTTTTCGAAAATTTTCTTCATTTTGGGGGATTTTCTTGTTTCCGGCAGGAATTTGAACATAAATTGTCTAATGTCTTTTACTTTTCGGCTTTCAAAGGTCATTATTAAATATCTTTTTCATGGATTGATAGTTGTGTGTATAGTCATGCGTTGTTTTTCTTTGATAATATTCGAGTATCACGTCTTTACATGTCATTAGGTGTCATTTCGGTCTCATTCAGGCGTTTTTTAAATTATGAAATATATTTAATAAGCTTACTGGTAAAATAAATGACCAGTTAACTTGACATTGATCGGTAACAGCGAAATGAAATCGCATATCAGCAACAAACACACGCAAAAAATACAAGAAATCCAATAAATACTATAACAATATAAATACAGCAATAAAGTATAAACAACTACGAATTGTTATCACAATTATTAACTTATCATATGAAAGATGCATGTATCGATATAAATGGGGAAATTAATACATTCACACAGATACGCCTACACATAATCACATATATACATTTTCACTCATGATTATAATATCAATCAGTCAGTTATGTGCCATGCGTGATACAGACACAGGTGATCATGTAAATTTCAGTAAATGACTGACGAGGCAGAAGGTTACCATTTCTTTCTGCGTTAGGCCAGTTGCTATCCAAGGCTAGGGAACCCGGTCTGTCCTGCTGTTCACCCATAGCTGGAGGAGAAGAAGAGGATTCATACCTTTCTAAAAGTTATTAATGGATTCGACTGGAATTCGAAGTCGACTCTCTGATTCCTCAATCCGTGCCTCCTTGATTGACTATCAATACTTATGCCAAACTCAGCCACACAGACATATACGCATATAGCAACATTATTTTAACAAATGATTATTAATATCACTCCTTATGGCAAACTCATCAACTTGATAACATGCATCTGAAGCTTAGTTAATTTTAATATCTCATTATAGTTGATTTAAAGAAAGAAAAGACAAAGCGGTAAAGTTAATAAAATTAGATACCAATTCAGAAAAGATATCAAATTTGGGATGTATGTCTTGCAGTAAATTGATTAAAATTCTAAAATTTACCAGGTGTTAGAAATTCAGTAGATTTAACACCTGTCTTTTATTAAGATTCATCCATTGCTGACGCATGGAAATATCATCTGGATACATAGTATAACATCTATCAGTTCTTTGTTTCAAGTTCTTCCGCTGCAGGTAGATTTACTGGGAGAAGTTTCATAGATACCAAAATGCCCCAGGAGACACAGAGAAGAAGCCAAATAAGGATATTTTAAAGACAGAAAGAGATTCTACAGTTAACCTACTTGGTGTTTCTATTTCGATAATAGCAAGTTGGCTTTATTATCGGTATTGATTAAGTATTACTAGGTCAACTGCGCGAAGTGAAAAAGTAGATTGCGAAGCACTAATCTCCTAAATGGTGAGGAATACCTGTTACCGAAATAAGAATAAGAAATCTCACATCTATCAGTGATAGGAAATAAAGAAACTTTTCACTTAGAAGTGTAAAAATATGGCCGAATATTTTAGATGGTTTTTTACGAACTTGTTAGGCTCTTCCTCACTTCGTAGTTCGACTTCTTTCTGCGTCGGTGCAAATAAAAAGTACCGAGCATATAAGCAACGATGAGGTTTTGGAGAGCATGCAAACAAGGAGGAAGCTTATTCTTAACATCAGGCTGAAATTTCAGGGACACGTAATGAGAAAGGAAAGCTTGGAGAATCTGATAATCTGTTATACCATAATACCTATTCTATTGTAATGGACTCTCCCACAGATAATAAGTAGTAGTAGCAGTAGCCAGTTTGGCTCAGTGGTGTTGAGCGAGTCAATCGATATCGAACATTGAAGTACCAACCATCGCAACTATATTGCTGCGTCATTAACTCTTATTTCAAGTTCCTAAAGTTTTGTACGTCGAACCTAATTTAGGACGACTTATTGAAATACAAGCCTCCACTGTGAAAACTACTCTACAACATTGGCGACGAAGGATTCGTAATTCACATGGGAAAAGAAATAATTTTCGTTCAGTTTACAACACATTGGCGACCGAGAATTCGAAACTAAGAACGGAGAAAGAAAAAAAAACTTTTCGTGCGCCTGAATACAACATAATCACAGGGCGAACAGAAGGAAAGAGAGACAAAAGAAAGCAACACGTGACTTTACTTAGCGAGTTTAAGCAAGTGAAAATAAATGAAAGTGAACAGAATCTGGGAGAAGTAGCAAAGGGACAAAACTTATTGAGAGCTACAAGGGATTAGGGAAGCGGAAAACCATGATTTCCTACGTCCTGAAGGGACACGGCACATAAAAAAGGAAGAAATAAGTCGCAGTGTACATTTAACAAAGAAACGGGAAATAATATATTGCCACATCGTGATAAGAAAATAAGAATCCTGTTTTCAGTATACTGAATTTGTTACTCATACATCCACCTGGTTTGTCTAAGAGTCGATAAGTGACACTTTAGATATCTTCGCTACTATTACAATCTTCTCTTATGGCAAACAACCAGATCTTCTTTCGATTATCGAGAACTGTGACTGATACTCTGCCCATCTCTACATGTCGACTGCAGGCTTGTGATTGGCTATCACTATTCTATCTCGAACGGGGGGGGGGTTCTTGTGATTGGCTATTTCTATTCTGGTCGCATGGTACTTGATCGTGAGAGCTTTTATTTATTTATTAATATAATTCATATCCTTTTCCCTACTTCCAGACTGCAGATAAAATTATTTACAGTTGACTTGTCTAAATGGGTGTCGTAAGCACTAGAAGATCACGACACATTTTGTCACACTGTGAGATTGTCTTTACTTATAGTAAAGTTTACTAAAGCCCAAGGTCTATGGAGTAGAATATAAGAGAGAAAGATTATATTATCTCAGAATAACAAGTGAACAGATTCTTCTTGAAGAGAAAATCATTCGAAATCTTAGATATATCTTTGGGGCCGAACAACTACCGTTGGCGAAAATATTATTATATCATCCACAGTTTAGGCCTCTCATTTTAGGATTATTTTCAAAGGGAAAGGAGGCACGGTGAAGTAATAGATAGTAGAAGCGCGGATAGAGGAATCATTGGAGTAATAGATCACAGCTCGGATTGAGGAATCAGTGGCGTAATAGATAACAGCTCAGATTGAGGAAAAAAATGCGATAGCAGGTCGGATTGTCTTGTAATAGATAAAGCTCGGATTGAGGAATCGGTGGAGTAATAGATCACAGCACGGATTGAGGAATCGATGGAGGAATAGATAACAGCTCGGATTGAGGAATCGGTGGAGTAATAGATCACAGCTCGGATTGAGGAATCGATGGAGTAATAGATCACATCTCGGATTGAGGAATCGATGGAGTAATAGAGAGCAGCTCGGATTGAGGAATCATTGCAGTAATAGATCACAGCTCGGATTGAGGAATCGGTTGAGTAATAAACAGCTGCTCGGATTGAGGAATCGGTGGAGTTATAGATAACAGCTTGGAGAGAGGAATGTGTGGAGTAATAGATCACAGCACGGATTGAGGAATCATTGGTGTAATAGATAGCAGCTCGGATTGAGGAATAGGTGGAGTAATAGATAATAGCTCGGATTGAGAAATCGATGGAGTAATAGATAGAAGCTCGGATAGAGGAATCGGTGGAGTAATAGATAACTGGTCGGATTGAGGAATCGGTGGAGTAATAAATCACAGCTCGCATTGAGGAATCGGTGGAGTAATAGATCATAGCTTGGATTGAGGAATCGGTGGAGTAATTGATAACAGCTCGGATTGAGGAATCGATGGAGAAATAGATAGCAGCTCGGACTGAGGATCCGGTGGAGTAATAGATCACAGCTCGGATTGAGGAATCGGTTGAGTAATAGATAGCCGCTCTGATTGAGGAATCGGTGGAGTAATAGATGACAGCTTGGAGTGAGGAATCACTGGTGTAATAGATAACAGCACTGTTTGAGGAATCATTGGCGTAATAGATCTCATATCGGATTGAGGAATGGGTGGAGTATTAGATAACAGCTAGGATTGAGGAATCAATGGAGTTATAGATAACAGCTCGGTTTGAGGAATCGGTGGAGTATTAGACAATAGCTCGGATTGAGGTATCGGTCGAGTAATAGATAATAGCTTTTATTGAGGAATCGGTGGAGTAATAGATCACAGCTCGGATTGAGGAATCGGTGTAGTAAGAGATCACAGCTCGTATTGAGGAATCGGTGGAGTAATAGATAACAGCTTGGATTAAGGAATCGGTGGAGTAATTGATAACAGCTCGGATTGAGGAATCGATGGAAAATAGATAGCAGCTCGGACTGAGGAACCGGTGGAGTAATAGATCACAGCCGGGATTGAGGAATCATTGGAGTAATAGATCACAGCAACTCTGATTAATCGGTGGAGTAATAGATAACATCTCAGATTGAGGAATCGGTGGAGTAATAGATAGCAGCTCGGATTGAGGAATCGGTGGAGTAATAGATCACAGGTCGGATTGAGGAATCGGTGGAGTAATAGATCACAGGTCGGATTGAGGAATCGGTGGAGTAATAAATCACAGCACGGATTGAGGAGTGGGTGGAGTAATAGATAACAGCTGGTATTGAGTAACCGATGGAGTAATAGATAATAGCTCGGATTGAGGAATCATTGGAGTAATAGATAGCAGCTCGCATTGAGGAATGTATATGGCGTAATAGATAACAGCTCGGATTGAGGAATCGGTCTAGTAATAGATAGCAGCTCGGATTGGGGAAATGGAGTAATAGGTAACAGCTCGGATTGAGGAATCGATGGTGGAAAAGATAACAGCTCGTACTGAGGAATTGATGGAGTAATAGATAGCAGCTCGGTTTGAGGAATCGGTGGAAACATAGATCACAGGTCGGATTGAGAATCGGTGGAGTAATAAATCACAGCACGGATTGAGGAGTGGGTGGAGTAATAGATACAGCTGGTATTGAGTAACCGATGGAGTAATAGATAATAGCTCGGATTGAGGAATCATTGGAGTAATAGATAGCAGCTCGCATTGAGGAATCGGTGGCGTAATAGATAACAGCTCGGATTGAGGAATCGGTCTAGTAATAGATAGCAGCTCGGATTGGGGAATTGGTGGAGTAATAGGTAACAGCTCGGATTGAGGAATCGATGGTGGAAAAGATAACAGCTCGTACTGAGGAATTGATGGAGTAATAGATAGCAGCTCGGATTGAGGAATTGTTGGAGTAATAAATAGCTGCTCGGTTTGAGGAATCGGTGGTGTAATAGACAAGAGCTTGAAGTGAGGTATCGGTGGAGTAATAGATAGCAGCTCGGATTGAGGAATCAGTGCAGTAATAGATAGCAGCTCTGATTGAGTAATCGGTGGAGTAATAGATAACAGCACAGATTGAGGAATCGATGGATTAATTGCTGACTGCTCGGATTGAGGAATCGTTGGAGTATTAGATCACAGCTCCGATTGAGGAATCGGTGGAGTAATAGATCACAGCTCGGATTGAGGAATCGGTGGAGTAATAGATATCAGCTCGGATTGATGAATCGATGGAGTAATAGATAGCAGCTCGGATTGATGAATCGGCGGAGTAATAGATAGCAGCTCGGATTGAGGAATCGGCGGAGTAATAGAGAGCAGCTCGGATTAGGGAATACATGTTGTAAAAGATATCAGCTCGGACTGAGGAAAAATATAATAGATAGCAGCTCGTATTGAGGAACCGGTGGAGAAATAGATAGCAGCTCTGATCGAGGTATCGATGGAGTAATATAACAGCTCGGATTGGGGAATCTATTGTGTAAAAGATAACACCTCGGACTGAGGTATTGATGGAGTAATAGATAGCAGCTCGTATTGTGGAGCCGGTGGAGTAATAGATAACAGCTCGGAGGTTTTGAGGAATCGATGGATTATTAGATAACAGTTCGGATTGGGGAATCCATGGTGTAAAAGATAACAGCTCGGACTGAGGAATTGATGGAGTAATAGATAGCAGCTCGTATTTAGGAACCGGTGGAGTAATAGATAACAGCTCGGATTGAGGAATCGATGGTGTAATATATAGCAGCTCGGATTGAGGAATCGCGGATAATAGATAATAGCTCGGATTGAGGAATCGGTTGAGTAATAGATAACCGCTCGGATTGAGGAATCGGTGGAGTAATAAACAGCTGCTCGGATTGAGGAATCGGTGGAGTAATAAATAACAGCTTGGAGTGAGGAATCGCTGGAGTAATAGATAACCGCTTGGAGTGAGAGATCGGTGGTGTAATAGATAACAGCTCGGATTGAGGAATCATTGTAGTAATAGATCACATCTCGGATTGGGGAATCGGTGGAGTAATAGATAACAGCTCTGATTAAGGAATCGGTGGAGTAATAGATATCAGCTCGGATTGATGAATCGATGGAGTAATAGATAGCAGCTCGGATTGATGAATCGGCGGAGTAATAGATAGCAGCTCGGATTGAGGAATCGGCGGAGTAATAGATCACAGCTCGGATTGAGGAATCGGTGGAGTAATAGATATCAGCTCGGATTGAGGAATCGGCGGAGTAATAGATAGCAGCTCGGATTGATGAATCGGCGGAGTAATAGATAGTTTTCGGATTGAGGAATCGGTGGAGTAATAGATCACAGCTCGGATTGAGGAATCGGTGGAGTAATAGATATCAGCTCGGATTGATGAATCGATGGAGTAATAGATAGCAGCTCGGATTGATGAATCGATGGAGTAATAGATAGCAGCTCGGATTGAGGAATCGGCGGAGTAATAAATAGCAGCTCGGATTAAGGAATCGGTGGAATAATAGATCACAGCTCGGATTGAGGAATCGGTGGAGTAATAGATTACAGCTCGGATTGAGGAATCGATGGAATAATAGATAACAGCTCGGATTGAGGAATCATTGGTGTTATAGATAGCAGTTTGGATTGAGGAATCGGTGAGTAATAGATAACCGCTAGGATTGAGCATTCGATGGTTAATAGATAACAACTCAGATTTAGGAATCGGTGGAGTAAATAGATCACAGCTCAGATTGAGTATCCGATGGAGTAATAGATAACAGCTAGGGATTGAGGAATCTGTGGAGTAATAGATAACAGCTCGGATTGAGGAATCGGTGGAATAATAGATAAAAGCTCAGACTGGGGAATCGGTCGAGTAATCCGAAGCTCGATTGATGAATCGATGGAGTAATAGATAGCAGCTCGGATTGAGGAATCGGCGGAGTAATAAATAGCAGCTCGGATTAAGGAATCATGGAATAATAGATCACAGCATTATTTTGAGGAATCGGTGGAGTAATAGATTACAGCTGGGATTGAGGAATCGATGGAATAAAGATAACAGCTCGGATTGAGGAATCATTGGTGTTATAGATAGCAGTTTGATTGAGGAATCGGAAAGTAATAGATAACCGCTAGGATTGAGCATTCGATGGAGTAATAGATAACAACTGGGATTTAGGAATCGGTGGAGTAATTGAGATCACATTGGAAAATTATCCAGGTAATAGATAACAGCTCGGATTGAGGAATCTGTGGAGTAATAGATAACAGCTGACGCATGGGAATCGGTGGAATAATAGATAAAAGCTCAGACTGGGAATCGGTCGAGTAATAGATAGCAGCTCGGATTGAGGAATCGATGGAGTAATAGATAACAGCTCGGATTGGGGAATCCATGGTGTAAAAGAGGAACAACTAACTGGACTGAGAAATTGATGGAGTATTAGATAGCAGCTCGTGTATTGAGGAACCGGTGCAGTAATAGATAGCAGCTCGGTTTGCGGAATCGATGGAGTAATAGATAACAGCTCGGATGAAAAGGGAATACATGGTGTAAAGATAACAACTGGGACTGAGAAATTGATGGTGATATTAGATAGCAGCTCGTATTGAGGTAAAACCGGTGAATAATAGATAGCAGCTCGGTTTGAGGATTTGATGGAGTAATAGATAACAGCTCGGATTAGGGAAAATGTTGTAAAAAGATATCAGTCGGACTGAGGAATTGATGGAGTAATAGAAGCAGCTCGTATTGAGGAACCGGTGGAGAAATAGATAGCAGCTCTGATCGGAGGTATCGATGGAGTAATAGATAACAGCTCGGATGAGGGGAATGATTGTTAAAAGATAACACCTGGACTGAGGTATTGATGGAGTCCCAGATAGCAGCTCGTATTGTGGAGCCGGTGGAGTAATAGATAACAGCTCGGAGTGAGGAATCGATGGATTAATAGATAACAGTTCGGATTGGGGAATCCATGGTAAAAATTAACAGCTCGGACTGAGGAATTGATGGAGTAATAGATAGCAGGGACGACTTTTGGAACCGGTGGAAAATAGATAACAGCTCGGATTGAGGAATCGATGGTGTAATAGATAGCAGCTCGGATTGAGGAATCGGTGGAGTAATAGATAATAGTTCGGATTGAGGAATCGGTTGAGTAATAGATAACCGCTCGGATTGAGGAATCGGTGAGAAAATAAACAGCTGCTCGGATTGAGGAATCGGTAAAGTAATAAATAACAGCTTGGGGAGGAATCGCTGGAGTAATAGATAAACTTGAGTGAGAGATCGGTGGTGTAATAGATAACAGCTCGGATTGAGGAATCATTAAAGTAATAGATCACATCTCGGATTGGGGAATCGGTGGAGTCGCAAGATAACAGCTCTGATTAAGGAATCGGTGGAGTAATAGATATCAGCTCGATTGATGAATCGATGGAGTAATAGATAGCAGCTCGGATTGATGAATGGCGGAGTAACAGATAGCAGTTCGGATTGAGGAATCGGATAAGTAATAGAAAACTAGCTCGGATTGAGGAATCGGTGGAGTAATAGATATCAGCTCGGATTGAGGAATCGGCGGAGTAATAGAAGCAGCTCGGATTGATGAATCGGCGGAGTAATAGATAGCAGCTCGGATTGAGGAATCGGTGGAGTAATAGATCACAGCTCGGATTGAGGAATCGGTGGAGTAATAGATATCAGCTCGGATTGATGAATCGATGGAGTAATAGATAGCAGCTCGGATTGATGAATCGATGGAGTAATAGATAGCAGCTCATTTTGAGGAATCGGCGGAGTAATAAATAGCAGCTCGGATTAAGGAATCGGTGGAATAATAGATCACAGCTCGGATTGAGGAATCGGTGGAGTAATAGATTACAGCTCGGATTGAGGAATCGATGGAATAATAGATAACAGCTCGGATTGAGGAATCATTGGTGTTATAGATAGCAGTTTGGATTGAGGAATCGGTGGAGTAATAGATAACCGCTAGGATTGAGCATTCGATGGAGTAATAGATAACAACTCAGATTTAGGAATCGGTGGAGTAATAGATCACAGCTCGGATTGAGTATCCGATGGAGTAATAGATAACAGCTCGGATTGAGGAATCTGTGGAGTAATAGATAACAGCTCGGATTGAGGAATCGGTGGAATAATAGATAAAAGCTCAGACTGGGGAATCGGTCGAGTAATAGATAGCAGCTCGGATTGAGGAATCGATGGAGTAATAGATAACAGCTCGGATTGGGGAATCCATGGTGTAAAAGATAACAACTGGGACTGAGAAATTGATGGAGTATTAGATAGCAGCTCGTATTGAGGAACCGGTGCAGTAATAGATAGCAGCTCGGTTTGCGGAATCGATGGAGTAATAGATAACAGCTCGGATTGGGGAATACATGGTGTAAAAGATAACAACTGGGACTGAGAAATTGATGGAGTATTAGATAGCAGCTCGTATTGAGGAACCGGTGGAGTAATAGATAGCAGCTCGGTTTGAGGATTCGATGGAGTAATAGATAACAGCTCGGATTAGGGAATACATGTTGTAAAAGATATCAGCTCGGACTGAGGAATTGATGGAGTAATAGATAGCAGCTCGTATTGAGGAACCGGTGGAGAAATAGATAGCAGCTCTGATCGAGGTATCGATGGAGTAATAGATAACAGCTCGGATTGGGGAATCTATTGTGTAAAAGATAACACCTCGGACTGAGGTATTGATGGAGTAATAGATAGCAGCTCGTATTGTGGAGCCGGTGGAGTAATAGATAACAGCTCGGAGTGAGGAATCGATGGATTAATAGATAACAGTTCGGATTGGGGAATCCATGGTGTAAAAGATAACAGCTCGGACTGAGGAATTGATGGAGTAATAGATAGCAGCTCGTATTTAGGAACCGGTGGAGTAATAGATAACAGCTCGGATTGAGGAATCGATGGTGTAATAGATAGCAGCTCGGATTGAGGAATCGGTGGAGTAATAGATAATAGCTCGGATTGAGGAATCGGTTGAGTAATAGATAACCGCTCGGATTGAGGAATCGGTGGAGTAATAAACAGCTGCTCGGATTGAGGAATCGGTGGAGTAATAAATAACAGCTCGGATTGAGGAATCTATGGAGTAATAGATAACCGCTTGGACTGAGAGATCGATGGTGTAATAGATAACAGCTCGGATTGAGGAGCCGGTGGAGTAATAGATAACAGTTCGGATTGGGGAATCCATGGAGTAAAAGATAACAGCTCTGATTAAGGAATTGATGGAGTAATAGATAACAGCTCGGATTGAGGAACCGATGAGTAATAGATAACAGCTCGGATTGTGGAATCGATGGATTAATAGATAACAGTTCGGATTGGGGAATCCATGGAGATATAGATAACAGCTCGGACTGAGGAATTGATGGAGTAAAAGATAACAGCTGGGATTGACGAATTAATGGTGTAATAGATAGCAGCTCGGATTGAGGAATCGGTTGATTAATAGAGAGCCACTCGGATTGAGGAATCGGTGGAGTAATAAACAGTTGCTCTGATTGAGGAATCGGTGAGGTAATAAATAACAGCTTGGTGTGAGGAATGGGTGGTGTAATAGATAACAGCCCGTATTGAGGAATCATTCGAGTAATAGATAGCAGCTCGGATTAAGGAATTGATGGAGTAATAGATAACAGCTCGGATTGAGGAATCGGTATTGTAATAGATAACAGCTCGGATTGAGGAATCAGTGTAGTAATAGATAGCAACTCAGATTGAGGTATCGGTGGAGTAATAGATAACTGCTCGGATTGTGGAATCGGTGGAGTACTAGATCACAGTTCGGATTGAGGAATCGATGGAGTAATAGATAGCAGCTCGTATTGTGGAATCTTTGGAATAATTGATAACACCTCGGATTGAGGAATCATTGGAGTAATAGATCACAGCTCGGATTGAGGAATCAGTGGTGTAATAGATCACAGCTCGGATTGAGGAATCGATGGATTAATAGATAGCAGCTCGGATTGAGGAATCGATGGTGTAATAGATATCAACTTCTATTGAGGAATCGGTGGATTAATAGTTCACAGATCGGTTTGAGGAATCGGTTGAGTAATAGATCGCAGCTCGGATTAAGGAATCGGCGGGGTAATAGATCAAAATTTCCTTTTTTTTGTACCTCTTAATATAGTATCTCTTTTTCTTACAATTCCTAATCACATTTCAGCCAACCATATACACAATGTCGTTAGGCAAGTTATGTGTTGCTTTCCTCTGTGCCTTTTGTCTTCATTATGTTCTAGAGTGTTAAATCATGGTTATGTGCCCCTAGAAATTTTAATTGAGTCTTTCTGATGAAAAATATAAGTGTCTATATTCTCTGAAGTTTTGCCATTGCTCCCTTATCTAGTCCATAGAATTCTCAACTTCTTTCTAGGGAACCACATTTCTGATATTTCAAGCTTTAACTTTTTACTAATCCATTAACTACCAAATTATTTTAATGCGCATTTTTGGCCTAGACAGGTGTCTTAGAAGTTTATTTATTCCTTATGTTTCATTTCAGTAGTTGCCATTGTCGTTTTTATAGAAACTAGAACATCACATATATATGTGATTAAAAATTTAAAAAAATAATACTGATTAGAAATAATAAAAAATCCTTTTGAAAATAGTCATTATTTTTCTACTCGTGAGATGTAAAATTGCGACAGAAAGTCTCTTCTTACGGTTAATAATAAAAACTTTAAAGGCTAAGTGTTGGAAAGTGTACCTCTGAAAATGCAATGCATGTAAGCAATTCAATGTAAATACAAGGAATAACGCAGTGAGTTTAATTTTAACAGATCCCCAAATGGAGCTTATGGCAAGTAATGGGTTAATGAGGAGATTGCTCAACATTCGATGCCATATAGGAATACCGATATTGCATAACAATTAAATACACTTTTCCTTGTTTGTAACGAAATACTATTTCTCAACACTCTGGTTGTATTTTGGATGGCATTTTTTCTATAATGTTCACATTCGTATTTCGGTGCCATATTTTTCGTCCTCTGTTAAAACACTTCCTAAATATTTAAATTTTTGTATTTTGCTGATTTTGCTGTATCTTATTTGTAATTCGTATGTTGGGCTCTTCCTTTTTATGACAACTGTTCACTTTTGTTAGCTTTTGTTGGAGATATTGGGAACAGAAGACCACCTAGGATGTCCCTGTTAACACTACAGTTCTAACATAGCGCAGACACTTGTTGGTTCACTTAGCATAGACTGCGACTGCTGCTTCCCTTTAATGTATTACTGACTGCTGTCCGCCATACTATACAACTTCGTGGCATTTTTTATTGTTTTATGTACATGTTCAGTATAACAGAATACATTATTTTATCTTTGAAGTGTATTTGATCTTTACCCTTCTCTTTATAATTTGTGCACTTAGTTATCTGTGTCATTTTGGTTACAAGATTTACGAAAATATCAGAAAAAAATGAGTTTTCATTTGAACTAAAACAAAGAAATTGTGACCAAATTTTTCTAGCTTAATATCATTTTTGAGAAGATAAATCAATTGTGAAAGTAATCAGCTTTTTTACGAGAATCCAAATAGAATAATATCTCAGGTAGCCTTCAACATTAAAACTTAAACTAAATCTATTGAAAAAAAATCTTTTCTTTATTCGGTAACATTCAAAGGAAATTATTTGTTGGAAACCGGACAACTACATAACCGTCACTGAAAAAGTGGAAAATTAACTTTTTTCATGACGAATTGGAAGAGAAATGATATTTTTCTGAGTAAGATAACCAGCCTGGTATGATAAAATCTTTCCTCATATTGCAAATACAACCTAGTGAATGATAATTCAATAGGGATATATATATATATATATATATCTTTCACCTGAGGAATATTCTACAGGCCTTTCAGGTTCAATTATTTGCTTCGTTCCATGAAACACTTCTTGTATTGTCAGCGCTTCTAAGAATTTCCTCAATAAAATGTCTACCGAATCCTCAACGAATTTACCCAATCATTACTACTAGATAAAATAAATTATTTTTTTTTAAAGACGATATCATTAAAGCCATAGAAAATCAGATTAATTTAGTGAATATATTATATTCGGTAATTTTATAATAATGATTTTTTACTAAAATGTTCGCTGTGGATAATGGTTAATGGGTTCAGTCTGGTTGTCCATTAGAGTAAACCTATCCTCATTGTTTTCTCATACAAACATTCAAATTCAAATAAGAAAACAAGAAATATTATTGGTCGTGACCTAGCGACTCGTCTTCATTCCCTTTCCCACCACCATAATGTCGTTTCCCTGTGGCTTTTTTTATGAATACTTTCACGGTAATTGTTCTCGACATGTTACATAGACTTTATGAATTTATGCACAGCACGAGATTGATGGCAAAGTCTCATCAATTTTCAGTTGAATTGGCTAAATTTAACCGTAAGTTCTATCTTGACAGTTTCTTTTTCTGCACTTTACACTCATGGAACTCTCTTCCGACTCCATACTTTCCGGACGACATTGATCTTCAAAAATTTAAATTCAATGTCAATCGTTAATTACTGTCTTCTTGATTACTCTTCTATTGTTCTCACTCATTTATGTTTCCCTTTTTTCTTATTCTTTCACACCTGGTGGCTTTACTGACTTGCATGGAACAATTTTATATAGATAACTATCAATAGAGAGATTGATTGATATATTTTAGTTAGCTTCTAGTGTAGTAAACTAGTGACTAGAGAATCAAGTTTCACTAAGCCTTCAATAAATTTGACTTGTATTTGTGTATCATTTGATGTGTAATCAAATAAATAACAGTCAATCTGTCTTTCAATCTTTGCACACTAATTCTTGCGTGCTGTTGTAATCCGATGTTAACCGATTAAAACCACACGGTCAAATATGAAAACTATTTTTTATTTATAGGTGATCGTGTTGCTTATATCCACATTCCCAATGAATTAATATGCAACTTTAGGTAAAATTCAAGTACTTGAAATACAGATTTACCAGCAAATACTCGCTCCTCTTTGGGGAGTAAGCATTTCATCTCGTAGGGTCTTCTGTCACTTAAGCAATATGGCTTTCATTTCTCTAGGTCAACTGCTGATATATTAAAGTTGTTGTTTTGGACATTTTAAAAGCATTTGACAGGGTTTGGCATACTGGTCTTCTTCACAAGTTGAAAGGTTATGAGCCAATTTTTGTATTGATTCAGTCTTTCTTATGAAATCGGGAAATGAAAATTGTCTTGAATTGTTACTCTTTTTTGTCTCACATAGCTATATCTGTGGATATAAGTTTTTCCTAATTTCTATTAACAACCTTCATGATGTCATATGTTCTCAACTCGGTATCTACGCTGATGGCACAACTATTTATCTCTGTCTTAATAGTAATTTCGATTGGTTTGAATTGGTCATTCAGTTGTGTGCCATGCATGATACAGGGGTAGGCGATCATATATCGAAAGATACATGATTGAAAAGGCAGATCATTTCTCGTAGTAGGTTGCCATTTCTTTTGTAGTAGACCAGTTGTCCTGCTGTTTACCCATAGCTAAAGGATTCATACCTTTTCCAAGTGTATTAGCACGTAAGGGAATGTAATAGATTCGACTGTAATTAGAACTCGGCTCTCCGATTTCTCAATCTGAGCCCCTTGAATTGGTAGCTTATCTAAAACAACAACAATGGATTGTTAATTTTAACGCCTGCAAAACGAAGCTGCTCTTTATCAATCGTTTAAGAGAACAATTTCTGGTTTTCATCACCATAGCTAATTTTAACCACCAGAAGAGTGACTCACTGCGCCTTCTCGGGTTAACGTTCTTAGCTGAAACGAAGTTGGAAGATAATATTATATCAACTATTAGGTTTACTACTAGGAAAGTTAGTTCGCGCTGTCGTGCGAGACAATTTTTCTCGCTCGAAATTATGTATAATTTTATCATTTATTCATGTTTAGAATATTGCTGCCACATATGGTCTGGTGCTCCTGCTATATATTTAGAGATCCTTGATTAAATGCAAAGAAGAATCAGTAATGTCATTGGTCCTGACCTGGCATCTCAGCTTCAGTCCCTTTCTCTTGTAAAGTATTTTCTCTGTGCCTTTTCTATAAATACTTTCATGGTAATTGTTTTAATGAACTTTCATCAATAGTACCCAGACTTAACGAATTTAAGCGCAGAACCACATCATTTTTTCAGTTGAGCACCAGACCATATGTGGCAGCAATATTCTAAACATGAATAAATGATAAAATTAGATGTAACTGTATCATGTCAATTTTATTTGAAATAACTAGATGTAACCATATGTTCTATGATAATAGTTTATTTCCCCACACTTATTGCTTGTAGAATGTTTGATCATCAAAACATTAAATTCAATCTCAATCATTATCTTCTGTCTTCTTAATTTCTGTTTTTTTTTTATTAATCTTGCTTCTTGATAATATTGTGTCTTTTGTTTTCTTCCACACTCAGGGCCCCCTTGCGTTTTAATGAATTCATTGCTTTGGTTGAGAAGAAATGATTAAAGAAAACAATATTCTTTTTTGTATCAGGTCATCCCATAAGTTCTGTCCGAATTTTGAATAAAGAAAACAAGTGACCAAATGTTACATTTAATTACAGATTCAGTCAACAATGTATTTTCCCTGATTATCTATGACTTTCTTCCATCTATTAACAAGCTTACTAATTCCATTACTGTAAAATTCGTTTTGTTGTGACTCGAAGAACTCACAAATGTCAGTTTTAACCTCTTCCAGTCTTACAAAAGCTGTTTCTTCCAAATGATTCTGTAAGCTACGAAACAAATGGTAGTCTGAAGGAGCAAGATCGGGAGAATAAGGTGGATGAGAAATTTTCTCCCAACCAAGTTCTTCGATCTTTTGTGACGTGATTCTTGCTGTGTGGGGTCGCGCATTGTCCTGATGAAACATCACCGCTTTTCGATTCACTAGAGCAGGTCTTTTTTTCCTCAAAGCTTGGTTCAAACGCTCTAATTGCTGACAGTATATTTGAGCATTAATTGTTGCATTAGGTGGTAAGAATTCAAAGTGGATTATTCCTTGGTGATCCCAACAGATTGAAAGAAGAACGTTCTCGGCTGTGGCTGGAGTCCTTCCCCTTTACCAAGCCACTGTCTACGACGCTTAACATTTCGATAAATATTCATTTTTCTTCGCCAGTCGCAAGTCTATCCAAAAAAGGTGAAACAAGTTGGCGAGAATGGAGAGAAGAGCAGATGTCAACTCGAGATTTGAGGTTGTTTTCAGACAATTCATGAGGCACACATTTTCCAAGTTTAGGAACTTTTCCAAGTTGTTGAAGATGACGATGAACAGTTGTATGGTTTGAACTGAGAACCACTGCCAATTCCTCAACTGATAAAGCAGTATTTTCTTCAAGGGCTGCTTCAAGAAGCTTTTCATCAAACTCAACTGGACATCCGGTTCGATCTTCATCTTCAATGGTGAAATCTCCACCTCTGAATTTTGCAAACAATCTTCTGCAAGTTCTTTCATTCACACATTCCTATCCATAAACTGAGTGAATGTTTCTAGCCGCTTCGGCTGCTGAGTTTCCTTTCTTGAACTCATAAAGCATTATGTGCCTCAAATGATTCTTGGGTACTTCCATGTTAGCAGGGTTTTAATCAAACAAAATGTAATTTTACTGTTCTCTGAAATAAAATTTGATCAATTTAAATGCATCTAAACATAAAAATAATGTTCAGCTCCATTAGACATTATAAAATACTCTTTAGATTTCGTTCATTTTAACAAAAAGTAAAAATTCGGACAGAACTTATGGGATGACTTTTCATGATTTCTTATGGGATGAGTTTTCATGATTTCTGTTTGTATCAGATGTTCTTTCTTTCTTTCTTTCTTTCTTTCTTTCTTTCTTTCTTTCTTTCTTTCTCGTTCTATCCTTTCATTATTTCTATCTATCCAATCTTCACTGATAGATTTTAGTTAGAGTAACCAGACTTCTGCATATAATAACATATTGGTTCAATTAATCCGTAGATTAAATAAGGTCGTTATAATTGTAAATTCAAATCCTTACAATATTTAGATATATGTTACTATTTATAAAAATTCAACCCACTTTACTGCTAAATCCGAGTTAAATGCTGATAATCATAAATAGTAGTTAGGTAATTAAGTCATTCAGGATCATAATAAAGTTTTAGGTAAATACGAAATTCTCGTTTCATCCAACAACATTCAATTTTAGTAGCGGGCTAAATTTCAAATCCAGCAGAAGTTAATGAACCTGTGCAAGAATTACCAACAATTTTGCCATAGTTTCTGACAAAGATCTTGATTGCCTTTTCCTCATTTTTGCTCCACACACGATTCTACTCCTCACCCACATCAAATGACGCTTGTTATATTATAGGGAGGTAACTAGAAGAAAAAGATTTCTACATTGTCGGATTAGGCTTGCTAATAAAATGTATATCGAGAATATAGATGCAACACTATTAAATAATAATAATAATTATTATTATTATTGTAATAATAATTAGGACATGCATGTAAGGGAGTACATAATAATAATAATAATAATAATAATAATAATAATAATAATAATATTGATCATAATAATAATAATAATACATTACACATAGAATAATTATTATCAAAGTGTATAGGAAAATAACTACAGTAATAATAATAATAATAATAATAATAATAATAATAATAAGAAGAAGAAGAAGAAGAAGAAGAAGAAGAAGAAGCATATACAAGTAAGATATTAACTGTGAGTATATAGTTTAATAACACACCATCTATTGAATAGAAGACAAAAAGCCACCATCTGCTGAAGAAGCGTCAAAATTTTAGGAGAATATTTGCAGCAACCCAGAGAAATATCTCAATATAGAGTGGATCAACCGTGAACACGAAAGAAGAAAGCATAAACGTGTACGAGAATTGTAAAATGCAACCACGAATAATATCTTGAAAACTATAATAAAATCCCATAATGGAAAATCCCCAGGAAATAACAATGTACCCATTTTGGTGTTTTTCATTTGTCATCAATCTATAAAATTTTAGGAGAATATTTGCAGCAACCCAGAGAAATATCCCAATATAAAGTGGATCAAACGTGAACACGAAAGCATAAACGTGTACGAGAATAGTAAAATGCAACCACGAATAATGTCTTGAAAACTATAATAAAATCCCATAATGGAAAATCCCCAGGAAATAACAATGTACCCATTTTGGTGTTTTTCATTTGTCATCAATCTATAAAATTTTAGGAGAATATTTGCAGCAACCCAGAGAAATATCCCAATATAAAGTGGATCAAACGTGAACACGAAAGCATAAACGTGTACGAGAATAGTAAAATGCAACCACGAATAATATCTTGAAAACTATAATAAAATCCCATAATGGAAAATCCCCAGGAAATATCAATGTACACATTCTTGGGTTTTTCATTTGTCATCGATCTATAAGATTTTGGGAGAATATTTGCAGCAACCCAGAGAAAATTCCTAATATAGCGTGGATCATACGAGAACACGAAAGAAAAAAGCATAAACGTGTACGAGAATAGTAAAATGCAACTACGAATAATATCTTGAAAACTATAATAAAATCCCAAAATGGAAAATCCCCAGGAAATAACAATGTACCCATTTTGCTGTTTTTCATTCATCATCAATCTATAAAATTTTAGGAGAATATTTGCAGCAACCCAGAGAAATATCCTAATATAGAGTGGATCAAACGAGAACATGAAAGAAGAAAGCATAAACGTGTACGAGAATAGTAAAATGCAACCACGAATAATGTCTTGAAAACTATAGTAAAATCCCAAAATGGAAAATCCCCAGGAAATAACAATGTACCTATTTTTGGGTTTTTCATTTTTCATCAATCTATAAAACCTTTGCGTAACTTTATGAATGCTAATTATCAATCGCAATGAAATTCCAGAATGGATCACTAAAGGTATTACATATGTCCTACCAAAAAAGAATGAGACGAATGTTTCAAAAACTATCGACCAATAACATGTTTGTTCACAACATATAAATTGATCACGTCTATCCTGAAGTCCTGTACTTATTCTTTTATTAATGAAATCAGCCTTCCTCTCCTGGAACAGAAGGGATATCGAAGAATTCAACTAATGAATAAAATGATCCTAAAATATTGCAGAAAAAAGGTAGAAATCTCAGCACATAATGGATAAATTATCGTCAAGCCTTGGATACACACTCTTGAATCATTAATCTTTTGGAATGTACAAAATCTCTTCGGTTATTGTAAATTTCCTTAAATATATCATGGGTCTGTGGAAAATCAGATTATACCTAAATCACACCAAAGGAACTGTTATTTCCAATCGCCTGAATATCCGATTAGACTTTTAAGGAGTTTCCTTGTCACCGCTTCTGTTTTATTTATCCTTAATTTTCCTTTCGCTTGGATTAAACAGTAATAGCTATAGATTAAAAATAAACAATAATTTTATAATAATTTTAGGGATGCGGAACAAGAAGAAGCCTATAAATACCTAGGGGTCAGCGAAGGAATACAGCATACATAAATTAAATAGCAAGGAAGACAAATACTACAGGCGTGTACTTCTGGTGTTAAATACGGTGCTGAAATCACAAAACAGAATATCAACCATAAACAATTTTTCTGTGTCTGTGGTCTAATACAATTTCGACATCCTTAACTGGACCATGGCTGAAATAAAGAGAATGGGGATCAAAACGAAAACGCTTCTCACTTGACACTGCAGGCTGATGTTGATCGTCTGTATGTCTCCAAATCTTAAGGAGGCAGCGGATTAGTTCAACTAGAGCCCTCTTACAAAATCATAGCAATCAGTCTTCAACAATAACTGGAAGTTGCAAAAAACTGGATGATGATCTGTGTCAACGAACATGAAAGTAATAAGAAACTGTATTCAGGAATAAATGAGGCCTACAATTTTAAAATGGAATTTCAAGCGGGTAAAGAAGTTCAAACAAATCAGAATACGCCTACTGCAGTGACAAAAACCTAAAAATGAAAGCAAATGTAATGTCCCAAATGCAGAAACGATAGCAAGATAACCCTCTTTATGGTCAATACTCTGCCTGTACAAAACAAGTTGACACATCAGTGGCTATGTAGTAGAGGTTTAAAAGCTGACCCGGTTACGGAGATAGGACCTCTAACAATATTATGGGACTACACAATACACACAGACAGAAGAATCAAAGCTAACCGCCCAGACATCATGATTAGAGACCGCAAAGATAAAATATGCCTCCTTATTGACATGGTAGTCCCTGAAGATTGCAATGTATCTTTGAAGATCTTCAAAAAAACTATCAAAATACAAGGATCTTGAAATCGAAATCTCAAAAGAAAAATGTGACTTATGAAGACATTAACAATTCCAGTTGTAGTTGGATGCCTTGGATTGAATGGAAAAGATTCCAATAGGCTCATTAAAGAGTTCCCTGGTAGCCCATGCCTTAAAGAAATACAAAAATTGTACTCCCACTAATAGCCCACAACTTATGAAGGGCTTTATCTATGTAAAATATGTGCGATTTTCTTTTTCAAAACTGTTCAGTGGAAAATATCACGAAGCCATTTCTGACCTTAGGCCTCTGGTTGGGACCCGGAAAGTAATGAGTACACGCCAGAAACCAAAGCAAAAAAAAAACAACAACAACAATAATAATAATAATAATAATAATAATAATAAGGGAGATACCAAACATTGTTCTGACAAGTACAGCCCGCACTTTACGAAGGGCTTTATCTATGTATTTTTTTTTTGTCAGTGGAAAGTGTCATGATGCCATTTCTAACCTTAAGGAAATGTTTAAACGCCAGAAATCAAATGAAATAATAATAATAACTACGAGCATATCATTATCTTGCGGCCTCAGCTGAGATTGAACTCACTAATACTTTGATTGGTGTAGTTCATAATCTTGTCAAATAGCTGAATTCGTGATGCTTCGCTAGGGCTAACAAGGGTGTTTTTTTATCGTGACACCATCACTAAATGGATTGCCAACCAAGGCTCAGAGAGACTCCATTCACCCTCCTCTAAGAGCAGGTTTGAATTCAGAGTTTTCCTTCTCCAAGGCTATAGAACCCAGTCTGTCCTGCTATTTACCCATAGCTGGAGGGAGAAGAAAGAGGATTCCCACCTTTCCCAAGGGTGTTAGCACGTAAGTGAATGTAATGGATTCGACTGGAAAATTGAACTCGGCTCTCCGATTCCTCAATCCAAGCCGCTATCCATCACTCCACCGTGCCTCCTTTCACGAGCATATACAAGTATGATATATATTACCCGTGAATATAGGATAATAATAATAATAATAATAATAATGGTAGTAGTTATGAAAAAGGGAAATAAATATCTATCTTTATATCTGTCTGTTGCGTATGTGGATAGCTTTAGAATGTGGGCGATCATGGTTTTAAACAGTTTCCTGTCTTTGTGTTTTTTTTATTGCTCCCAGCCATACTTGCACTTTTACAACAAGTCATTGTCTTTGTGATACTTGTCCCTCTATTCATTTGTCAAGTAGATTACTCACTACTTTCCTGTGATTTTCTTGCCTTCGATACGGCCTCAGGCAAGTAACTTCTTCAAGACATATTTCCTCATTATATGTTCAAAAATCTTCTCTTTCGCTTTCTGAATGTTAGTGAGAGTTCCTTTGTAGTACCTCTTATATTTAGATATTTATGGTATGTATGTCAAAATAAAAACCGAACTTTGGTCGGTTCTAGAACACCCCCACACACACTTTATTCAAATATACATATAATAGGTCGAGAGAGAGAATAAGTTTCCTGATTCCAAATCGTCAAATAACTATGTAATAAAATCATGAAAAATCTGATCTGAATACAGTACATCATTATTATTATGTACTTCTTACTGCACTTAAAAGAAAGCCTTCAGCAAAATCTTCTCTGACTTTCACTGCCGCCTTTGCTTCTGATAATTCTTGTAGCAAAATGATCGATTTTCCTATACATTCCGGGCGATAACTACATACTCCTGTTATAACTCTATATCATAGGACGATATTATATCCCGATTAGTTTTTTCTTTCATCCGACGTGTAAATTTAGCGAAATAGCCTCTGTTACAGCAAAACGCTTTTGACGGTCTGGGTTAATTTTCTTCTTGTTTAAAAAGGTGATTCTGGAATAATATTATGAATCAGCTTGTTCCTTAGTTCTTTAGTCTGTTAGCATATAACTAATGCCCTATAATTCCCTCGGATAAGCAATGAACTATTTCATTTTTATTGACACGAAAAATGGAAGAAAAATATATATAAGAGATACTGATTGGTTTTAGTGGAAAAAGAAAGAATTTTAATTTTTTAATTTGTATTATTTTACTTCTTTAAATAACGACTTTATGATTGCTTTTTTTTTTTTTTTTTTTTTTTTTTTCATTTCACTCCAAGCAAGGCGGGAATGCCAATAGTACGCAGGGGGTACTATTGGCATTCCCGCCAATGATATTGAGAGAAAAGTTTGAGTACAGAGGTAGGGGCGAGGAAAAGAGAAGAGATGAACGGGGTTCAAGACGACAGAAGATGGTGATTGACGTTGCATTTATATTTCTGGAGATTATAGTTTTCAGAGAAGCAAGTAAACGAAAGGTAGATCCACTCTCAGGAAATGCGAAAAAATAAACTATTGGAGTAAAATTCACGGTTGCATTTAATTATTTCAGCAGTTGCCATGAAACTATTTGTAGAAAAGATAGAGAGAAGCCACATCACGTCTGTGGGAAAGTGACTGAAGTCGAGAAGCCAAATCATGATCGATTACACTGCAGATATTTCTTTGAATATTGTCAAGAACCTCAAGATGAATAGCAGAGACACAAGACAAGATATGGCAAAATAGTCAATGTATGGACGAATGGTAGATTTGTAAATGTGCAACATGGACTCTGACGAGAAAAACCTTCTGGTACAACACAACGGACCTTCCTTGCAATAGATGCAGCTATTGATTCAATGTAGTTGTTCCACTTCAAGACAGCTGAAAACGTGATGTCAAGAAGGGGCAGTGAGACACTCTCCAGAAATTGAGCATCAGCTATGCTGATAGCTGGCAGGGAAGTTTCTCGATGGTGGATGAATGAGAGCAATTTAGTTTGAAAGCATTAACATTTACAAGCCATTTCCTGCCCCAGTTAACCACTGATTGAAGGTCATTTTTAAGAGTCAGGTTAGCTTTGTTAGCTCTGACGGATTTGCTATTGAGACAGGAATAAATGGATATTATCATCTGCATAAATGCCTACTTGGAAACTGATGACATTAAGAAGATCATTGATGATGATCAAAAACATAGTAGGACCCAGGGTAGAGCTTAGGGGGATACCCTCGTTCGTGTGTAAGGATCTGGAAGGAAGCCCGTTCAAAACGACTTTCATTTCACTATTTGTTAGAAATGTTTGGATTAAATCAAACAATCGTCATGTAATACAAACCCTGAAGCTTACGTAGAAGACCAGCGAGCAAAACCCTGTCAAATGCCTATCTAGAGCTACAGATCGAGCTTCGCTGATATTATCAAGTGTTTGATATACATATTCAGTGATAACTGCAAGCACATCAGCTGTAGAACCGACAAAACGGAATCCATTTTTGTTCAAGTTGTTAAATTCAAATGTATAACTATTCAATACGGAAATCTCCGCGGGTATTTCATAATCGTAGAACTAGCAAGGATATTATCATTAAATTAAGAATAATAATTCATCAGTAAATTCAAATAGTAAACATACACTACTAGTAGACATGATTAGTTCAGGAGATTATTCTTATACAGTTTTGTAGTAGAGAGAGGAATATTTACTTAGATCCGATATCTTACTGTAATCATTTATAAATCATATAATTTTAGTATTTCGTATTTTTTTTAAGAAAGTGTGTCTTTAAAAGATACAAAAGTGATACATTTTACCAACTTGAAATCGCCCAAAACAAGACTCGAGTGTTTTCCATGGTAGAAGGTGATTGTTAAATGATAATGATTTTTCGTTTTTTACGGCTTATCAACCCGTTGCTGGTGATTTAAAGTCAAAATATATTTTTAGTTTGCAAGAATTTTATTGTAGATAATAATAGTTTAGGAATACAAGTCTTACTATTTGACCCATCGTTTGGAAGAGAAGAGGTGCATTTATACCTTTCTCATGGGTATTTTCTTGTAAGCGAATATAACGAACTCAAAGGAATTGGAACTCGGCTCTCCGATTAACAATTCCGAACCATTATCCATTCACCACCGGCTCATTCAAGCTTACAACACCTAGAACTCCCAAGTGGTCACTAATCTAGGTACTGACCAGATTTGATGTTGCTTAACTTCGGTGATAGCAAGTGAACCGGTGTTTCAATGTGTTATAGCTGTAAGTCTAAATGGTAATGTTCGATGCGGTATGTGATATGAATGAAAGAAGAGATTGGGTAACATGAATACCGAAAAGTACGATATTTTGAATGACTAGTTTACACTCTTTATGTGACAGTATATTAAGAAAATGGAGATTAGTTTAAGAGAAATCATATCTCCACTGAGGATTTCTACTGTTCGCATTTCATTCATTCACATTCAGTAGCATTCAATATGATATATTTTATACGTATACTTTTTACAAGATTGCATCACCAGGGATCGTGACAGAAATGAAAACAAAAAAGAAAAAAAGAAAAAAGTTCTGCAACATTCTAATAGATTATGAATCTGGTAATATGATTGCAAAAGTTCTGTCTATGTTGACAGCAATATCCAACATAATTATAACACTGCCGATAATAATGACCATATGCGGCAGATACTGAATTTAGTGCTGCGAAGATTCATGAAAGTATTCTGGGTAAATCGACCAGATAGTTATAATATATCAAAATCAGGGACCTGGAAAACTAATCAGTATAGCTCGGTTGACATGTTGTTGTATATTCGTAGATATTCATTAAAAGATTGCACGGGGAAAGCAGCATTTATATGAATCATATACAAGTCAAATGTCTAGTAAATTCAAACAGATTGTAGATTGCTTGACACCGTGTATCTACATGAGTATTCATTAAGCATCAGCACGTGGTAACATTCATGAAATGTAGGAGTGTAGTATGTTTGGCACCTAGCATCGACCTGAATATTCGATTAAACACCTGCACTCGGTTGTAAATTTCAAATAGAAGACTGTTGTATACTTGGCACCGAGCATATTTGATTAACTACCTGCAAACAGTAGAAATCTTCAAATAGAAGAGTATTGTAAGCACCAGCACTCAGTAGCAATGTTCAAATAAATGAGTGTAGTATGCTTGACAGCTAGCGTCTCTCTGAATATTCGATTAAGCACCAGCACTCAGTGGAAAAATTCAAATGGAACAGTATAGAATGCTTGGCACCTATCGTCTCTTTGAATATTCGATTAAGCACCAGTTTGGTCGGTAACAATCTTCAAATAGAAGAATGTAGTATGCTTGACATCTAGCATCTTCCTTAATATCCGATTAATCAACTGCATATGGTAAAAATCTTCTAATAGGAGAGTGTATGATTCTCGGCATGTAACATATATCTAAGTATTCAATTAAACACCAGCACACGCGAGCTATATTTAAATAGAAGAGTGTAGTATGCATAGCACCTAGCATCTAGATGAATATTCGATTAAACACCAGAACTCTGTAACAATCATCAAATAGAAGCGTGTAGCATTCTTTCGCTGTAAAAATCTTCAAATAAAAGCGTGTAGCATGCTTTCGCTGTAACAATCTTCAAATAGAAGCGTGTAGAATTCTTTCGCTGTAACAATGTTCAAATAAAAGCGTGTAGCATGCTTTCGCTGTAACAATCTTCAAATAGAAGCGTGTAGCATACTTTCGCCGTAACAATCTTCAAATAGGAGCGTGTAGCATGCTTTCGCTGTAACAATCTTCAAATAGAAGCGTATAGCATTCTTTCGCTGTAACAATCTTCAAATAGAAGCGTGTAGAATTCTTTCGCTGTAACAATCTTCAAATAGAAGCGTGTAGAATTCTTTCGCTGTAACAATCTTCAAATAAAAGTGTGTAACATGCTTTCGCTGTAACAATCTTCAAATAGAAGCGTGTAGCATTCTTTCGCTGTAACAATCTTCAAATAGAAGCGTGTAGCATTCTTTCGCTGTAACAATCTTCAAATAGAAGCGTATAGCATTCTTTCGCTGTAACAATCTTCAAATAGAAGCGTGTAGAATTCTTTCGCTGTAACAATCTTCAAATAAAAGCGTATAGCATGCTTTCGCTGTAACAATCTTCAAATAGAAGCGTGTAGCATTCTTTCGCTGTAACAATCTTCAAATAGAAGCGTATAGCATACTTTCGCTGTAACAATCTTCAAATAGAAGCGTATAGAATTCTTTCGCTGTAACAATCTTCAAATAGAAGCGTGTAGAATTCTTTCGCTGTAACAATCTTCAAATAAAAGCGTGTAGCATGCTTTCGCTGTAACAATCTTCAAATAGAAGCGTGTAGCATGCTTTCGCTGTAACAATCTTCAAATAGAAGCGTGTAGAATTCTTTCGCTGTAACAATCTTCAAATAAAAGCGTGTAACATGCTTTCGCTGTAACAATCTTCAAATAGAAGCGTATAGCATACTTTCGCTGTAACAATCTTCAAATAGAAGCGTATAGCATTCGTTCGCTGTAACAATCTTCAAATAGAAGCGTGTAGAATTCTTTCGCTGTAACAATCTTCAAATAAAAGCGTGTAGCATGCTTTCGCTGTAACAATCTTCAAATAGAAGCGTGTAGCATTCTTTCGCTGTAACAATCTTCAAATAGAAGCGTGTGTAACAGCATTCTTTTCTTTCAATCTTCAAATCTTTCACTGTAACAATCTTCAAATAAAAGCGTAGCAGCATAACAATCTTCACTGTAACAATCTTCAAATAAAAGCGTGTAGCATTCTTTCGCTGTAACAATCTTCAATCTTTCAAATATAAAAAGCGTGTAGCATTCTTTTCGCTGTAACAATCTTCAAATAGAAGCGTGTAGCATTCTTTCGCTGTAACAATCTTCAAATAGAAGCGTGTAGAATTCTTTCGCTGTAACAATCTTCAAATAAAAGCGTGTAGCATGCTTTCGCTGTAACAATCTTCAAATAGAAGCGTATAGCATCTTTTTTCGCGTGTAACAATCTTCGCTGTCAAATAGAAGCGTGTAGAATTCTTTTCGCTGTAACAATCTTCAAATAAAAGCGTGTAGCATGCTTTCGCTGTAACAATCTTCAAATAGAAGCGTGTAGCATTCTTTCGCTGTAACAATCTTCAAATAGAAGCGTGTAGCTTTCTTTCGCTGTAACAATCTTCATATAGAAGCGTAGAATGCTTTCGCTGTAACAATCTTCAAATAAAAGCGTGTAGCATTCTTTCGCTGTAACAATCTTCAAATAGTAACAATCTTCAAATAGAAGCGTGTAGCATTCTTTCGCTGTAACAATCTTCAAATAGAAGCGTGTAGCATTCTTTCGCTGTAACAATCTTCAAATAGAAGCGTGTAGCATTCTTTCACTGTAACAATCTTCAAATAAAAGCGTAGTAACAATCTTCAAATAGAAGCGTGTAGCATTCTTTCGCTGTAACAATCTTCAAATAAAAGCGTGTAGTAACAATCTTCAAATAGAAGCTTTCTTTCGCTGTAACAATCTTCAAATAGAAAAAGCTGTAACAATCTTCAAATAAGCGTGTAGCAGCTGTAACAATCTTCAAATAGAAGCGTGTTTCTTTTCGCTGTAACAATCTTCAAATAGAAGCGTGTAGCATTCTTTCGCTGTAACAATCTTCAAATAAAAGCGTGTAGCATTCTTTCGCTGTAACAATCTTCAAATAGTAATTCTTTCACTGCAACAATCTTCAAATAAAAGCGTGTAGAAGCTGTAACAATCTTCAAATAGAAGCGTATAGCATTCTTTCGCTGTAATCTTCAAATAAAAAATCTTTTCGCTGTAAAATCTTCAAATAGAAGCGTGTAGAATTCTTTCGCTGTAACAATCTTCAAATCAAAAAAAAATAACAATCTTCAAATAGACAGCAAGCAACTTTTTGTAAATCTTCAAATAGCTTTCGCTGTAACAATCTTCAAATAAAAGCGTGTAGCATTCTTTCGCTGTAACAATCTTCAAAGCAACAATCTTCGTGTAACAATCTTCAAATAAAAGCGTGTTCAAATAAAAGCGTGTAGAATTCTTTCGCTGTAACAATCTTCAAATAGAAGCGTGTAGAATTCTTTCGCTGTAACAATCTTCAAATAAAAGCGTGTAGAATTCTTTCGCTGTAATCTTCAATGCTTTCGCTGTAACAATCTTCAAATAAAAGTGTAGAATTCTTTCGCTGTAACAATCTTCAAATAGAAGCGTGTAGAAGCTGTAACAATCTTCAAATAGAAGCGTGTAGCATGCTTTCGCTGTAACAATCTTCAAATAGAAGCGTGTAGCATTCTTTCGCTGTAACAATCTTCAAATAAAAGCGTGTAGCATGCTTTCGCTGTAACAATCTTCAAATAGAAGCGTGTAGAATTCTTTCGCTGTAACAATCTTCAAATAGAAGCGTGTAGAATTCTTTCGCTGTAACAATCTTCAAATAAAAGCGTGTGAATTCTTTTCGCTGTAACAATCTTCAAATAAAAAGCGTGTAAAGCGCTGTAACAATCTTCAAATAGCGTAGAATTCTTTCGCTGTAACAATCTTCAAATAAAAGAATTCTTTCGCTGTAACAATCTTCAAATAAAGCGTATAGCATTCTTTCGCTGTAACAATCTTCAAATAGAAGCGTGTAGAATTCTTTCGCTGTAACAATCTTCAAATCTTCAAATAGAAGCGTGTAGAATTCTTTCGCTGTAACAATCTTCAAATAACAATCTTCAAATACTTTCGCTGTAACAATCTTCAAAAGCGTATAGTAACAATCTTCAAATAAAAGCGTGTAGAATTCTTTCGCTGTAACAATCTTCAAATAGAAGCGTGTAGAATTCTTTCGCTGTAAGCGTGTAGCATTCTTTCGCTGTAACAATCAAATAGAAGCGTGTAGCATTTTTCGCTGTAACAATCTTCAAATAGAAGCGTGTAGAATTCTTTCGCTGTAACAATCTTCAAAAAAAAGTAACAATCTTCAAATAGAAGCGTGTAGCATTCTTTCGCTGTAACAATCTTCAAATAAAAGCGTGTAGAATTCTTTCGCTGTAACAATCTTCAAATAAAAGCGTGCTGTAACAATCTTCAAATATTCTTTCTTTCGCTGTAACAATCTTCAAATAAGCGTGTAGCATTCTTTTCGCTGTAACAATCTTCAAATAGAATTCTTTCGCTGTAACAATCTTCAAATAAAAGCGTGTAGAATACTTTCGCTTTCGCTGTAACAATCTTCAAATAAAAGCGTCAAATTCTTTCGCTGTAACAATCTTCAAATAAAAGCGTATAAGCTGTAACAATCTTCAAATAGAAGCGTGTAGAATTCTTTCGCTGTAACAAATCTTCAAATAAAAGCGTGTAGCATGCTTTCGCTGTAACAATCTTCAAATAGAATTCTTTTCTTTGTAACAATCTTCAAATAAAGCGTGTAGAATTCTTTCGCTGTAACAATCTTCAAATAAAGCGTGTAGCATGCTTTCGCTGTAACAATCTTCAAATTCGTAGATCACTGTTTCGCTGTAACAATCTTCTAAAAACTGTAACAATCTTCAAATAGAAGCGTGTAGAATTCTTTCGCTGTAACAATCTTCAAATAAAGCGTGTAGCATTCTTTCGCTGTAACAATCTTCAAATAGAAGCATTCTTTCGCTGTAACAATCTTCAAATAAAAGCGTGTAGCATTCTTTCGCTGTAACAATCTTCAAATAGAAGCGTGTAGAATTCTTTCGCTGTAACAATCTTCAAATAGAAGCTGTAACAATCTTAGCGTGAATGCTTTCGCTGTAACAATCTTCAAATAGAAGCGTGTAGAATTTTCGCTGTAACAATCTTCAAATAAAGCGTGTAGCATGCTAACAATTTCGCTGTAACAACTTTCACTGTAACAATCTTCAAATAGAAGCGTGTAGAATTCTTTCGCTGTAACAATCTTCAAATAGAAATAGAAGCGTGTAGAATTCTTTCGCTGTAACAATCTTCAAATTTCGCTGTAACAATCTTCAAATAAAAGCGTGTAGCAATTTTCGCTGTAACAATCTTCAAATAGCATTCTTTCGCTGCTAACAATCTTAGAATTCTTTCGCTTACAACTGTACAACAATCTTCAAATAGAAGCGTGTAGAATTCTTTCGCTGTAATCTTCAAATAAAGCGTGTAACAATCTTCAAATAAAAGCGTGTAGAATTCTTTCGCTGTAACAATCTTCAAATAGAAGCGTGTAGAATTCTTTCGCTGTAACAATCTTCAAATAAAAGCGTGTAGAATTCTTTCGTAACAATCTTCAAATAACATTCTTTCTTCAAATAAAAGCGTGTAGTAACAATTTTTCAAAAATGTAATTCTTTCGCTGTAACAATCTTCAAATAGAAGCGTGTAGAATTCTTTCGCTGTAACAATCTTCAAATAGAAGCGTGTAGAATTCTTTTCGCTGTAACAATCTTCAAATAGAAGAAGCGTAACAATCTTCAAATAGAATGCTTTCGCTGTAACAATCTTCAAATAGAAGCGTGTAGAATTCTTTCGCTGTAACAATCTTCAAATAGAAGCGTGTAGAATTCTTTCGCTGTAACAATCTTCAAATAGAAGCGTAGCATACTTTCGCTGTAACAATCTTCAAATAGTAGCGTATAACAATCTTCAAAAAACAAGCGTGTAGCATTCTTTCACAAAACAATCTTCAAATAGAATTCTTTCGCTGTAACAATCTTCAAATAAAAGCGTGTAAATTCTTTTCTGCTGTGTAGCATGCTTTCGCTGTAACAATCTTCAAATAGAAGTATAGCATTCTTTCGCTGTAACAATCTTCAAATAGAAGCGTGTAGAATTCTTCGCTGTAACAATCTTCAAATAGTAACAATCTTCAAATAGAAGCGTATAGCATTTTTCGCTGTAACAATCTTCAAATAGAAAGCATTCTTTCGCTGTACAATCTTCAAAGAAGCGTAGAATGCTTTCTTTCGCTGTAACAATCTTCAAATAAAAGCGTGTAGAATTCTTTCGCTGTAACAATCTTCAAATAAGCAAATAGAGCGTGTAGCATTCTTTCGCTGTAACAATCTTCAAATAAAAGCGTGTAATCTTCAAATAAAAGCGTATAGCATGCTTTCGCTGTAACAATCTTCAAATAAAAAGCGTATAGCATACTTTCGCTGTAACAATCTTCAAATAAAAATTCTTTCGCTGTGTAGCGTGAATTCTTTCGCTGTAACAATCTTCAAATAATTCTTTCGCTGTAAAAATCTTCAAATGTAGAATTCTTTCGCTGTAACAATCTTCAAATAAAAGCGTGTAGCATTCTTTCGCTGTAACAATCTTCAAATAGAAGCGTGTAGAATTCTTTCGCTGTTACAATCTTCAAATAAAAGCGTGTAGCATTCTTTCGCTGTAACAATCTTCAAATAGAATTCTTTCGTGCAACAATCTTCAAATCTTTTCGCTGTAACAATCTTCAAATAGAAAGCGTATAGCATTCTTTCGCTGTAACAATCTTCAAATAAAAAGCGTGTAGCATTCTTTCGCTGTAACAATCTTCAAATAAGAGCGTAGAATTCTTTCGCTGTAACAATCTTCAAACAGAAGCGTGTAGCATTCTTTCGCTGTAACAATCTTCAAATAGAAGCGTAGTTTTTCGCTGTACAATCTTCAAATAGAAGCGTGTAGAATACTTTCGCTGTAACAATCTTCAAATATTCTTTCGCTGTAACAATCTTCAAATAAAGCGTGTAGAATTCTTTCGCTGTAACAATCTTCAAATAACAATCTTCAAATAAAAGCGTGTAGCATGCTTTCGCTGTAACAATCTTCAAATCAAAAGCGTGTAGCATTCTTTCGCTGTAACAATCTTCAAATAAAAAGCGTGTAGCATTCTTTCGCTGTAACAATCTTCAAATAGAAGCGTGTAGAATTCTTTTGTAACAATCTTCAAATAAAAGCGTGTAACAATCTTCAAAATAGAAGCGTGTAGCATCTTTCGCTGTAACAATCTTCAAATAGAAGCTTCTGTAACAATCTTCAAATAGAAGCGTGTAGCATTCTTTCGCTGTAACAATCTTCAAATTAGAATACTTTCGCTGTAACAATCTTCAAATAAGCTGCTTTCGCTGTAACAATCTTCAAATAAAAGCGTGTAGAATTCTTTCGCTGTAACAATCTTCAAATAAAAGCATAACTTTGTAGAATCTTCAAATAGAAGCGTATAGAATTTTTCGCTGTAACAATCTTCAAATAGAAGTGTAGCATTCTTTCGCTGTAACAATCTTCAAATAGAAGCGTGTAAATTCTTTCGCTGTAACAATCTTCAAATAGAAGCGTGTAGCATGCTTTCGCTGTAACAATCTTCAAATAGAAGCGTATAGCATTCTTTCGCTGTAACAATCTTCAAATAGAAGCGTATAGCATTCTTTTCGCTGTAACAATCTTCAAATAGAAGCGTGTAGAATTCTTTCTGCAACAATTTCGCTGTAACAATCTTCAAATAAAGCGTGTAGCATGCTTTCGCTGTAACAATCTTCAAATAGAAGCGTATAGCATTCTTTCGCTAACAATCTTCAAATATTAATAGCATTCTTTCGCTGTAACAATCTTCAAATCAATTCTTCGGCATGTAACAATCTTCAAATAGAAGCGTGTAGCTGTAACAATCTTCAAATAAAAGCGTCTAGCATGCTTTCGCTGTAACAATCAAAATCATCAATTCTTTCGCTGTAACAATCTTCAAATAGAAGCGTGTAGAATTCTTTTCGCTGTAACAATCTTCAAATAAAGCGTGTAGCATTCTTTCGCTGTAACAATCTTCAAAAAAGCGTGTAGAAGGTAACAATTAAAATAAAGCGTGTAGCGCATGCTGTAACAATTTCGCTGTAACAATCTTCAAATAGAAGCGTGTAGAATTCTTTCGCTGTAACAATCTTCAAATAAAATTCTTTCGCTGTAACAATCTTAGAATTCTTTCGCTGTAACAATCTTCAAATAGAAGCGTATAGCATACTTTCGCTGTAACAATCTTCAAATAGAAGCGTGTAGAATTCTTTCGCTGTAACAATCTTTCAAATCAAAAAAGCGTGTAGCATTCTTTCGCTGTAACAATCTTCAAATAGAAGAGTGTAGCATTCTTTCGCTGTAACAATCTTCAAATAGAAGCGTGTAGAATTCTTTCGCTGTAACAATCTTCAAATAAAGCGTGTGAGAATTCTTTCGCTGTAACAATCTTCAAATAAAAGCGTGTAGAATGCTTTCGCTGTAACAATCTTCAAATAGAAGCGTGTAGAATTCTTTCGCTGTAACAATCTTCAAATAAAAAAGCGTAGCATGCTTTCGCTTGTAACAATCTTCAAATAAAAGCGTATAGCATTCTTTCGCTGTAACAATCTTCAAATAGAAGCTGAATTCTTTCGCTGTAACAATCTTCAAATAAAAGCGTGTAGCATGTTCTTTCGCTGTAACAATCTTCAAATAGAAGCGTATAGCATTCTTTTCGCTGTAACAATCTTCAAATAGAAGCGTGTAGAATTCTTTCGCTGTAACAATCTTCAAATAGAAGCGTGTAGAATTCTTTCGCTGTAACAATCTTCAAAATAATTCTTTCGCGTAACAATCTTCAAATTCGTGTAGAATTCTTTCGCTGTAACAATCTTCAAATAAAAGCGTGTAGCATGTAACAATCTTCAAATAGAAAGCGTGTAAACAATTTCTGTAACAATCTTCAAATAGAAGTGTAGAATTCATTCGCTGTAACAATCTTCAAATAAAAAGCGTGTAGCATGTAACAATCTTCAAATAGAAACAATCTTCAAATAGAAGAGTGTAGCATAACAATCTTCAAATTTCTTTCGCTGTAACAATCTTCAAATAGAAGCGTGTGAATTCTGTTCGTTGCATTCTTTCGCTGTAACAATCTTCAAGTTCTTTCTTCAAATAAAAGCGTGTAGCATGCTTTTGCTGTAACAATCTTCAAATCAAATAGCGTGTAGAATTCTTTCTGTTACAATCTTCAAATAGAAGCGTATAGCAATTCGTGTAGCTTTTTTCGCTGTAACAATCTTGTAACAATCTTCAAATCAAATAAAAGCGTGTAGCATGCAAATTTTTCGCTGTAAACAATCTTCAAATAGAAGCGTGTAGAATTCTTTCGCTGTAACAATCTTAACAATTCTTTTTTCAAATAAAAGCGTGTAGCATGAAAATAGAACGTGTCTTTCGCTGTATAACAATCTTCAAATAAAAGCGTGTAGCATGCTTTCGTAACAATCTTCAAATAACAATCTTCAAATAGAAGCGTATAGCATTCTTTCGCTGTAACAATCTTCAAATAGAAGCGTGTAGAATTCTTTCGCTGTAACAATCTTCAAATAGAAGCGTGTAGAATTCTTTCGCTGTAACAATCTTCAAATAGAAGCGTATAGCATTCTTTCGCTGTAACAATCTTCAAATAAAAGCGTGTAGCATGCTTTCGCTGTAACAATCTTCAAATAGAAGCGTGTAGAATTCATTCGCTGTAACAATTTTCAAATAAAAGCGTGTAGCATGCTTTCGCTGTAACAATCTTCAAATAGAAGAGTGTAGCATACTTTCACTGTAACAATCTTCAAATAGAAGCGTGTAGAATTCTTTCGCTGTTACAATCTTCAAATAAAAGCGTGTAGCATGCTTTTGCTGTAACAATCTTCAAATAGAAGCGTGTAGAATTCTTTCGCTGTTACAATCTTCAAATAGAATCGTCAAATAGCATTCTTTCGCTGTAACAATCTTTCAAAATCAAAAAAGCGTGTAGCATTCTTTCGCTGTAACAATCTTCAAATAAAAGAAGTGTAGAATTCATTCGCTGTAACAATTTTCAAATAAAAGCGTGTAGCATGCTTTTCGCTGTAACAATCTTCAAATAGAAGAGTGTAGCATACTTTCACTGTAACAATCTTCAAATAGAAGCGTGTAGAATTCTTTCGCTGTTACAATCTTTCTGTAAAATCTTCAAAAAAGCGTGTAGCATTCTTTTGTTGTAACAATCTTCAAATAGAAGCGTGTAGAATTCTTTTTCGCAATCTTCAAATAAAAAAATCTAACAATCAAATAGAAGCGTGTAGCATTCTTTCGCTGTAACAATCTTCAAATAACAATCTTTCAAATCAAAAAAGCGTGTAGCATTCTTTGCTGTAACAATTCGCTGTAACAATCTTCAAATAGAAGCGTGTAGAATTCTTTCAGCTGTAACAATCTTCAAATAAAATTCTTTCGCTGTAACAATCTTCAAATAGAAGCGTATAGCACAATCTTTCGCTGTAACAATCTTCAAATAAAAGCGTGTAGCAAATTCTTTCGCTGTAACAATCTTCAAATAGAAGCGTGTAGAATTCTTTCGCTGTTACCATCTTCAAATAAAAGCGTGTAGCATGCTTTCGCTGTAACAATCTTCAAATAGAAGCGTGTAGAATTCTTTCGCTGTAACAATCTTCAAATAGAAGCGTATAGCATTCTTTCGCTGTAACAATCTTCAAATAAAAGCGTGTAGCATGCTTTCGCTGTAACAATCTTCAAAAGAAGCGTGTATTCTTTCGCTGAATTCTTTCGCTGTTACAATCTTCAAATAAAAGCGTGTAGCATGCTTTCGCTGTAACAATCTTCAAATAGAAGCGTGTAGCATGCTTTCGCTGTAACAATCTTCAAATAGAAGCGTGTAGAATTCTTTCGCTGTAACAATCTTCAAATAAAAAGCGTGTAGGAATTCTTTCGCTGTAACAATCTTCAAATAGAAGCGTATAGCATTCTTTCGTTGTAACAATCTTCAAATAGAAGCGTGTAGAATCTTTCAATCTTCAAATGTAACAATCTTCTGTAAAATCTTCAAATAAAAAGCGTGTAGCATTCTTTCGCTGTAACAATCTTCAAATAAAAGCGTGTAGCATTCTTTCGCTGTAACAATCTTCAAATAGAAGCGTGTAGAATTCTTTCGCTGTAACAATCTTCAAATAGAAGCGTGTAGCATTCTTTCGCTGTAACAATCTTCAAATAGAAGCGTGTAGAATTCTTTCGCTGTAACAATCTTCAAATAGAAGCGTGTAGAATTCTTTCGCTGTAACAATCTTCAAATAAAGCGTGTAGTAACAATCAAATAAAAGCGTTTTCTTTCGCTGTAACAATCTTCAAATAGAAGCGTGTAGCATTCTTTCGCTGTAACAATCTTCAAATAAAAAGCGTGTAGCATGCTTTCGCTGTAACAATCTTCAAATAGAAGCGTGTAGAATTCTTTCGCTGTAACAATCTTCAAATAAAAGCGTGTATAGCATGCTTTAACGCGTGTAGCATTCTTTCGCTGTAACAATCTTCAAATAGAAGCGTATAGCATTCTTTCGCTGTAAACAATCTTCAAATAGAAGCGTGTAGAATTCTTTCGCTGTAACAATCTTCAAAACAATTCTTTCAAATCTTCAAATAAAAGCGTGTAGCATGCTTTCGCTGTAACAATCTTCAAATAGAAGCTGTAACAATCTTCAAATAGAAGCGTGTAGAGATTGTAACAATCTTTCGCTGTAACAATCTTCAAATAAAAGCGTATAGCATTCTTTCGCTGTAACAATCTTCAAATAGAAGCGTGTAGAATTCTTTCGCTGTAACAATCTTCAAATAAAGAAGCGTGTAGAATGGGGAATTCTTTCGCTGTAACAATCTTCAAATAAAATAGCATTCTTTCGCTGTAACAATCTTCAAATAAAGTAGCATGCTTTCGCTGTAACAATCTTCAAATAGAAGCGTGTAGAATTCTTTCGCTGTAACAATCTTCAAATAAAAGCGTGTAGCATGCTTTCGCTGTAACAATCTTCAAATAGAAGCGTATAGCATACAATCGTTCATTCTTTCGCTGTAACAATCTTCAAATAAAAGCATTCTTTCGTGTAACAATCTTCAAATAGCATAGCATTCTTTCGCTGTAACAATCTTCAAATAGAAGCGTAGAATTCTTTCGCTGTAACAATCTTCAAATAACAATCTTTCGCTGTAACAATCTTCAAATAGAAGCGTGTAGAATTCTTTCGCTGTAACAATCTTCAAATAGAAGCGTGTAGTAACAATCTTCAAATTCTTTCGCTGTAACAATCTTCAAATAAAAGCGTGTAGCATGTAACAATCTTCAAATCGTATAGCATGCTTTCGCTGTAACAATCTTCAAAAATAGAAGCGTAACAATCTTCAAAGAAGCGTAGAATTCTTTCGCTGTAACAATCTTCAAATAAAAGCGTGTAGCATGCTTTCGCTGTAACAATCTTCAAATAGAAGCGTGTAGAATTCTTTCGCTGTAACAATCTTCAAATAGAAGAAGAATTCTTTCGCTGTAACAATCTTCAAATAGACAAATCTTCAAATCGTGTAGAATTCTTTCGCTGTAACAATCTTCAAATAAAAGCGTGTAGCATGCTTTCGCTGTAACAATCTTCAAATAGAAGCGTGTAGCATTCTTTCGCTGTAACAATCTTCAAATCGTATAGCATTCTTTTGTAACAATCTTCAAAAGCTTTCGCTGTAACAATCTTCAAATTTCGCTGTAACAATCTTCAAATAGAAGCTGTAACAATCTTCAAATAGAATTCTTTCGCTGTAACAATCTTCAAATAGAAGCGTGTAGAATTCTTTCGCTGTAACAATCTTCAAATAAAAGCATTCTTTCGCTGTAACAATCTTCAAATAGAAGCGTATAGCATTCTTTCGCTGTAACAATCTTCAAATAAAAGCGTGTAGCATTCTTTCGCTGTAACAATCTTCAAATAAAAGCGTAGAATTCTTTCGCTGTAACAATCTTCAAATAAAATTCTTTACTGTAACAATCTTCAAATAGCATAAGCTTCTTTCGCTGTAACAATCTTCAAATAGAAGCGTGTAGAATTCTTTCGCTGTAACAATCTTCAAAATAGAAGCGTGTAGAATTAACAATCTTCAAATAGAAGCGTGTAGCATCTTTCCGCTGTAACAATCTTCAAATAAAAGCGTGTAGTAGTAACAATCTTCAAATGCTTTCGCTGTAACAATCTTCAAATAGAAGCGTGTAGCATTCTTTCGCTGTAACAATCTTCAAATAGAAGCGTGTTTCTTTGCAATCTTCAAATCTTTTTCAAATAGAAGCGTGTAGAATTCTTTCGCTGTAACAATTTCAAATAAAGCGTTTAGCATGCTTTCGCTGTAACAATCTTCAAATAAAGCGTGTTCTTTCACTGTAACAATCTTCGCTGTAACAATCTTCAAATAAAATATGCTTTCGCTGAAGCGTGTAGAATTCTTTCGCTGTAACAATCTTCAAATAGAAGCGTATAGAATCTTTCGCTGTAACAATCTTCAAAATAAAAGCTGTATTCTTTCGCTGTAACAATCTTCAAATAAAAGCGTGTAGTAACAATTCTTTCGCTGTAACAATCTTCAAATAAAAATTTTTCGCTGTTAACAATCTTCAAATAGAAGCGTGTAGAATTCTTTCGCTGTAACAATCTTCAAATAAAAAGAATTCTTTCGCTGTAACAATCTTCAAAGAATTAGAATTCTTTCGCTGTAACAATCTTCAAATAAAAGCGTATAGCATTCTTTCGCTGTAACAATCTTCAAATAGAAGCGTGTAGCATTCTTTTTAACAATCTTCAAATAAAAGCGTGTAGAATTCTTTCGCTGTAACAATCTTCAAATAAAACGTATAGCATTCTTTCGCTGTAACAATCTTCAAATAGAAGCGTGTAGAATTCTTTCGCTGTAACAATCTTCAAATAAAAGAATTCGTATTTTCGCTGTAACAATCTTCAAATAGCATAGCATTCTTTCGCTGTAACAATCTTCAAATAAAAGCGTATAGCATACTTTCGCTGTAACAATCTTCAAATAGAAGCGTGTAGCATTCTTTCGCTGTAACAATCTTCAAATAGAAGCGTGTAGAATTCTTTCGCTGTAACAATCTTCAAATAAAAGCGTAACAATCTTAGCATAGCATTCTTTCGCTGTAACAATCTTCAAATAGAAGCGTCAAATAGCATGTCTTTCGCTGTAACAATCTTCAAATAGAAGCGTGTAGAATTCTTTCGCTGTAACAATCTTCAAATAGAAGCGTGTAGCAATTTTCGCTGTAACAATCTTCAAATAAAAGCGTGTAGCATGCTTTTCACTGTAACAATCTTCAAATAGAATTCTTCAAATAAAAGCGTGTATAATTCTTTCGCTTTAACAATCTTCAAATAAAAGCGTGTAGCATGCTTTCGCTGTAACAATCTTCAAATAGAAGCGTGTAGCATTCTTTCGCTGTAACAATCTTCAAATAAAAAGCGTGTAGCATTCTTTCGCTGTAACAATCTTCAAATAAAAGCGTGTAGCATTCTTTCGCTGTAACAATCTTCAAATAGAAATAGAATTCTTTCGCTGTAACAATCTTCAAATAAAAGCGTGTAGCATGCTTTCGCTGTAACAATCTTCAAATAGAAGCGTGTAGAATTCTTTCGCTGTAACAATCTTCAAATAAAAGCGTGTAGTTTCGCTGTAACAATCTTCAAATAAAAGCGTGTAGCAATCTTTTGTAACAATCTTCAAATAGAAGCGTAAATAACAATCAAAAAATAGAAGCGTGTAGAATTTTTCGCTGTAACAATCTTCAAATAGAAGCGTGTAGAATTAACAATCTTCAAATCGCGCTGTAACAATCTTCAAATAAAAAGCGTGTAGCATTCTTTCGCTGTAACAATCTTCAAATAGAAGCATAGCTTTCGCTGTAACAATCTTCAAATAGAAGAATTCTTTCGCTGTAACAATTCAAATTTAGCGCTGTAACAATCTTCAAATAGAAGCGTATAGCATGTAACAATTTCGTAGAATTCTTTCGCTGTAACAATCTTCAAATAAAAAATGCTTTCGCTGTAACAATCTTCAAATAGAAGTAACAATCTTCAAATAAAGCGTGTAGAATTCTTTCGCTGTAACAATCTTCAAATAAAGAAGCGTCAAATAGAATAGCATTCTTTCGCTGTAACAATCTTCAAATAGAATGCTTTCGCTGTAACAATCTTCAAATGTAGCATTCTTTCGCTGTAACAATCTTCAAATAGAAGCGTGTAGCATGCTTTCGCTGTAACAATCTTCAAATAAAAGCGTGTAGCATGCTTTTCGCTGTAACAATCTTCAAATAAAAGCGTGTAGAATTCTTTCGCTGTAACAATCTTCAAATAAATAGCATTCTTTCGCTGTAACAATCTTCAAATAGAAGCGTGTAGCATTCTTTCGCTGTAACAATCTTCAAATAAAGCGTGTAGAATTCTTTTCGCTGTAACAATCTTCAAATAAAAGCGTCAAATAGCATTCTTTCGCTGTAACAATCTTCAAATAAAAGCTGTAACAATCTTCAAATAAAAGCGTGTAGCATGCTTTCTAACAATCTTCAAATAGAAGCGTATAGCAAATTCTTTCGCTGTAACAATCTTCAAATAGAAGCTGTAGCATTCTTTCGCTGTAACAATCTTCAAATAAAAGCGTGTAGCATGCTTTTCGCTGTAACAATCTTCAAATAAAAGAATTCTTTCGTGTAACAAGAATTGCTTTCGCTGTAACAATCTTCAAATAGAAGCGTGTAGAATTCTTTCGCTGTAACAATCTTCAAATAGAAGCTGTAACAATCTTCAAATAGAAGCGTATAGCATTCTTTCACAAAAACAATTTCAAATAAAAGCGTGTAGCATTCTTTCGCTGTAACAATCTTCAAATAGAATTCTTTCGCTGTAACAATCTTCAAATAAAGCGTGTGTAGAATTCTTTCGCTGTAACAATCTTCAAATAGAAGCGTGTAGAATTCTTTCGCTGTAACAATCTTCAAATAAAAGCGTATATTCTTTCGAATTTCTTTCGCTGTAACAATCTTCAAATAGAAGCGTGTAGCATTCTTTCGCTGTAACAATCTTCAAATAGAAGCGTATAGCATTCTTTCGCTGTAACAATCTTCAAATAAAAGCGTGTAAATTCTTTCGCTGTAACAATCTTCAAATAGAAGCGTGTAGAATTCTTTCGCTGTAACAATCTTCAAATAGAAGCGTGTAGAATTCTTTCGCTGTAACAATCTTCATATAGAAGCGTGTAGAATTCTTTCGCTGTAACAATCTTCAAATAAATAAATTCTTTCGCTGTAACAATCTTCAAATGTAGCATGCTTTCGCTTTAACAATCTTCAAATAAAGCGTTTAGCATTCTTTCGCTGTAACAATCTTCAAATAGAAGCGTGTAGCATTCTTTCGCTGTAACAATCTTCAAATAGAAGCGTGTAGTAACAATCTTCAAATCTTAGAAGCGTGTAGAATTCTTTCGCTGTAACAATCTTCAAATAAAAGCGTGTAGCATGCTTTTCGCTGTAACAATCTTCAAATAAAATAGAATTCTTTCGCTGTAACAATCTTCAAATAAAAGCGTGTAGATTCTTTCGCTGTAACAATCTTCAAATAGAAGCGTGTAGAATTCTTTCGTAACAATCTTGTAACAATTCTTTCAAATCAAAAAAGCGTGTAGCATGCTTTTCGCTGTAACAATCTTCAAATAGAAGCGTGTAGCATTCTTTCGCTGTAACAATCTTCAAATAGAAGCGTGTAGTAACAATTTTCAAATAGAATTCTTTCGCTGTAACAATCTTCAAATAAAAGCGTGTAGCATTCTTTCGCTGTAACAATCTTCAAATAGAAGCGTGTAGCATTCTTTCTGTAACAATCTTCAAATAGAAGCGTGTAGAATTCTTTCTGTAACAATCTTCAAATAGAAGCGTGTAATAATCTTCAAATAGCATGCTTTCGCTGTAACAATCTTCAAATAAAAGCGTGTAGCATGCTTTCGCTGTAACAATCTTCAAATAGAAGCGTGTAGCATTCTTTCGCTGTAACAATCTTCAAATAGAAGCGTGTAGAATTCTTTCGCTGTAACAATCTTCAAATAGAAGCGTGTAGAATTCTTTCGCTGTAACAATCTTCAAATAGAAGCGTGTAGAATTCTTTCGCTGTAACAATCTTCAAATAAAAGCGTGTAACATGCTTTCGCTGTAACAATCTTCAAATAGAAGCGTGTAGAATTCTTTCGCTGTAACAATTTTCAAATAAAAGCGTGTAGCATGCTTTCGCTGTAACAATCTTCAAATAAAAGCGTGTAGCATACTTTCGCTGTAACAATCTTCAAATAGAAGCGTATAGCATTCTTTCGCTGTAACAATCTTCAAATAGAAGCGTGTAGAATTCTTTCGCTGTAACAATCTTCAAATAAAAGCGTGTAACATGCTTTCGCTGTAACAATCTTCAATTAGAAGCGTATAGCATTGTTTCGCTGTTACAATCTTCAAATAGAAGCGTGTAGAATTCTTTCGCTTTAACAATCTTCAAATAGAAGCGTGTAGAATTCTTTCGCTGTAACAATTTTCAAATAAAAGCGTGTAGCATGCTTTCGCTGTAACAATCTTCAAATAGAAGCGTGTAGCATTCTTTCGCTGTAACAATCTTCAAATAGAAGCGTGTAGAACTCTTTCTCTGAAGCAGTCCTGAAAAAAAAAGAATGTAGTAAACACCAGGACTCGATAAGTATTCTACTACGTCCACTGTCGGTATCATTACTCTTCAGTTCTGACAAAAATATATATATCCATTAGACAAGAAATACATCAATTTACATATATCGAAAAGATTTGACATGGTGTTCCCTAGGGCTTTAATACACAGTGTCTCTAGCTATGGAATAAGAGATTTCTTAATTATCATGTCATTCATAACAAATATTATCCAACACAGTTTCTATTTTATATTAATGATCTATGTGCATACCTTTTCTATGCAGATGATACACCGGCATTTGTGTGTACGTTTCCTGAAATCTAGATGGCTTGTGTCGAGCAAGTGATCTCTTTTCTGGCTTAGTTCTAACACCTCAATGGGAGAAAAACTGGTTGCTCTTCAAACAACAAATCAGAAACGTTCTATCATCATAGAGCAGATTCTGAATTTTCGTCTATTGCAATGAATGGATGTTTTTCCAATGTAGCCTCTTGCCTTGAAATCCTATTCTGAATTAATCTCACCCCAGCGAAACTCATGTATAAGACACATCGCTAAAGATGATGGAAAATGTTCAGTTCCTTATACCGCTCCGTTAATTACCTGACTCCTCCTAGCATGCCATACCTTTACGATAGTCAGATCAACCGAAAATGGAGTACTGCTACCATATCTTGTGTGGAAGTTCCCACTATTAAATTTCCAGTCTTGTATTAAAAAGTTTTGTATCCGAACTTGTGGCTGATTACATTTCCCTCCAACAAGCTCTCTCTCACAAATGAAACATTAAAAGCCTCTCTCTACTCTATTGGTATGTCCATGAAAAATGTTCAGAAGAGGTACATTTCTGAGTTCCATTAACTCTAACCGTCAGAGTTATGATCCACAACGCGAACCACTCACATTCCTTTCGTATTTCATTAATGAGAAGTAAGTTCCACTGGATCACCTTCTTCCCATGAACCGCTACTTAAGAGAACTGTCACCCGAAAGGATTCTTTCTCGACTGCTACAAACTTAACAACTTTAAATCTACGGTTAACCCTTATTTTCACGCATATGACCTTAAACTGTGCCTCTTACATCTTACTCTTACCTCTCACACAACATCCTTCAGGGATCCTCTACCTCGAGTCGCTCTTGGGACTTATATAGTGTCAAAACTAGTAAAAAAAAAAAAAAAGGAGGAAACTTCAAATTCAAGTATTTAGATAGCTCATAGACTTATATCTACATGAATATTTGATTAAGAACTGGATCTCCAGCTATTTTATGTCGAGGCGTAATCGTGAGATACAGTGTATCTTCAAATATAGTAGTATATATACTTTCCTAATTCGTAATCAGTACATATATATATATATATATATATATGAAGAAATATAGTTTTAAGGTGTGCTATATTTATGGGATAAAGTGTTCAATATCAGAGATAAAGCATGTGTAAATATAAATATAAAAGTGAACATTGAAGTCAAAACTCAGAGGTGACAGGCTGTTTCATGCTAGACGCAATCGTCAGGCCGCGAATTGCAATTGCGTCCAACATGAAACAGCCTGTCACCTTCTGAGTGTTGACTTCAATGTTATATATATATATATATATATATATATATATATATATATATATATATATATATACTGACTCTCCGTCGACTCAACGTATGAGGGTCAAGCAGATCAGTTCCTAGGAAACCGACAGCCCGACCACACAGCACATGAGATTTGATTATAGTTGTGAAAGTTTCGTCCAGGACCATCCACACCTTTTTGAAAAGCCGAATAGATAGACCTGATGCACTACATGCCAGAATGTCCCTAAACGACCCTCCGCAGGTTTTGAATTCAGAGTTGTCCTTCACCTAGACAAGTTACCATCCAAGGCTATAGGATCTGTCTTGCTATTTACCCATAGCTGGAGGGAGAAGCGGAGGATTTACACCTTTCCCAAGGGTATTAGCACGTAATGGATTCGACTGTAATTCGAACTCAGCTTTCCGATTCCTCAATCCAAGCTGCTATACATTACCCCACCTAATATATATATATATATATATATATATATATATATATATATATATATATATATATATATATATATATATATATATATATATATATGTATGTATGTATACCACATACATTGTGTTTTTAAATTTAAATGGGTATATATAATAGCTTCCCCATGTCTCTTCTCTAAATATCTACATAGTAATTACTTTGATTAGTTTTCCTTTTTTAGAAGTTAGCTTTAAGAATTTAAAGCGTTGCAATTGGAAAAGTCTCCCTATTTTACAACTAGACGTAACCGTAAGTTCTATGATAAATTTATTCTCACACACTTATTGTTTTTGTTTTTGTTTTTGTTTTTTTAATTCTTTTTCAGTTTCTTGCTTTCCAGTCAACCTTGAACTACACATTTTAGATGTACTGTTTCTTTTTTAATCATTTCACTCTAAGCAAATCATTAAAGCACCAGGTCGCAAAAGGTTAGTGAGTGTTAGCGAATACGAGAAAAAAAACTATTACTAAGGAGAGAGGACAATAAAAGAACAAGTATTAAGAAGAGAGAAAATAACGATTGACATTGCATTTAACCTTTTGATGATCAGTTTGGACTGAAAAGCGAAAAATCCGGAAGAGAGTTCCACAAACGAGAAGTGTGTTAGAAGTAAATGTTAACATAGAACTTACAGTTACGTATAGCCATTTCTTCTGTAAAATGATAAGACTGTCGCCAATCGTGCATTGCGTTTAATTTCAGTAAGTCTAGGTACCATAGTGGAAATTTCATCATAACAGTTATTATGGACATATTTATAGAAATTGCAGCGCGAAGCTGCGCTATGGCAGTGGAAAGGGACTGCCACCAAGATGGCAGGTCATGACCAATTGCATTGCAGATTCTTCTTTGGATTTTATCAAGAATTTCTAAATATATAGCAGGATCACCAGACCAAATGTGGCAGCAATATTCATAGTAAGGATGAACAGTAAACTTATAATTATGTAAGATAGATTATGGCGAAAAATGTGTCTAGAATCCACCTAGTGAACCACTGTTCTTAGCTGCAGAGATTGCAATTAATTCATTATACTCTTTCCACTTCATGTCAGCTAAAAACGTTAGACCGATAAGGTGCAATGTCACTCTCCTGATGTGAGCATCAGCCATACTGATGGGAGGTAAAAAAAAGGTTCTCTCCGATTATGAAATATGAGCAGTTTCATTTTTGAGGAGTTAAAATTAATAAACCACTCCCTGCTCTATTTAATAATAGATTGTAGAACATTTTTGAGATCAGCCAATTTGACCTAATCGAACCATATAAAGAGTAAATAGTTGTGTCATCCACATAGATATCGAATTAAGAACTCATAACATCAGGAAGGTCATTTATGAAAATTAGAAACAACGTCATTCCAAGAATAAAACCCTGCGGAACACCTGATTTTTTATTTTATTTTGTGATTTGATAAGAAAGAATCATTCCATAAACTTGTCCTTTTAACTTGTGAAGACCAATATGCCAAACACTGTCAAATACCTTCAAAATATCCAAAATAACATCTCGAGCCTCATCCTTATCTAAAGCTTGATAGACTCTTAAGGCAGTAATTGTTAATACATTATCAGTTGATCGAGAGAAGCAAAAGCCATATTGCTTATCTGAAAAATCCTGCGATGCGAGATGCTTAACCAATTCAGAGTTGATTAGAGCCTCTAGTACAGAGCTAACAAGTAGAAGGCTAATAGGCCAATAGCTAAAAGAATCAGCCTGTTCAACTAAGTTCTTAAAGACTGGAACTGACGAAGAGAATTTCTAACAATCAATAAAGCTGAAAGCAACATGTCATTTAATGTAGGATTCGAGGAGAACAGGAGACAATTTAGGAGCACCTTTCTTAAGAACTATTTAAGGGATACCATCAAGTCTACATTGTTAGCATAGAAATGATAACAGAAACCTATATTATGCGTTATATTATGTCTTCATAATTCCTGTTCTTTTATTGTTGTCTCTCCTTAATAATATTTTCTTTTTCTCAAATTTTTCTCACATTCAGTAACCCCCATTGTCTTAGCGGCTTTATTGCCTTTCTATAGAGTGAAATGATTTTTAAAAATTTCTTAATTAGTGGAAATATAGCTTCCTTACCAAGCAATTAGATTAGACACGCAACCATTTATGCCATATATACCATGTCAAATACGATGTATCTCCAAATTGAATGGTTCATATATTTTTCTAATTTATCCGTGGGTGTAATTTCAGTATGTACAAGTGGAAAGCCAGTCACTTTATGTCATGTACTTGTGAGAGGCGACTTATGTTCAAATTGGATTATTTTGATGTCTTGCCATCTTCTTTTCACTACGTGTATATTCAGTGCCAACATTCGACAGCTTGCTATTATATACTTTATATTCTTAGAAGATGTATATTATCTTCAAACTGAGGAGAGCAAACAGCTTGCCATCTTCTTGTCCGTACTTGTACATTCAATAAGCACCATATGTTCACAGTCGGCCATTACATGTATTATGTACTCGTCAGATACCGCGTATCTTCAAACTGACCCGTGTACTTACCTTTTCAACTTCCATTAACGTATATATCCATTGTTCATCTGCACTGGTCAGCCAGAAATTACACGGCTGTTATATTCATCAAAATATAAGTATCTTCATATTGACCAGTGTTTTAACTTGTTATATTCTATCTATGTGAATCTCCAGTAAGTAATAATAATGTATAACCTTTCAGTGTGTATGTTATATATACTTACCAAATGCCAAGTATATTCAAATTCGCCTTTGAAGATACATTTAGACCTTTTGTCTCTAAATATTTCGACAGTCTGACATTATTTGTTATATGTACTGTTTACTTTGCCTAGTTCATTCAAATACACTAGTTGCTGATTCAATATCTAAGTTATATATACGTTAATATGCATAGTATGCAACATATCATATGTAATAGTAAGATGCTTAATATCTTAAAATTGACCAATTCTGCTTTCTAATCATTTGCCTCTAAGGGAACATTTGTTAATCGGCAACACAAGCTGACATTAAATATCTTGTATAATACTCAGATGCCTCGTAACATGATTTTGACTCGTCCAGATAACTTGTCCACATTTCTTAATATGAATATTTAGTATCAGCATTCGAATGCTATTCATTATATGTATAATCCAGTTTTTTTAATTTCTAACAATTTCAATGCATATCGCTTTCCATTTTGTATCTTCGTGAATCTCTACTAGTTAGTAATTCTGAACAACATTGTTTTATATGACATGTATTCTTCAAATGCGTAGTATATTCAGATTGACCAGTGCATCGATCTATTTTTCAATCAATTCACTCCAAGCAAGGCATAAAAGAACATAAATTTAAAAGACATAAGATGCCGATTTACATTGAATTAAAATTTTCGAGTATCAACCTTGACTGAAAAGCAAGAAACCGGAAGTGAAATCCACAAATAAGAAGTGCGAGAGAAGAAACTGTTACCATAGAACTTACAGTTATATCTAGCCATTTCAACTCTAAAATGATGTGACCTGCTGCTAATCTTGTACTGCACTTAGATTCGTAAAGTTGATGTGCCATAAAGGAAATCTTATCACAACAATTACTATGAAAATATTTATAAAAAAAAGTACAGGGAAGATACATTACGGCGATTGGATAGTGAGTGAAGCTCAGATGCCAACTCAGGACCAATAACATTGTAGATTATTCTTTTTATTTGATCTACACTATGTAAATATTTATAAAAAGGTACAGGGAAGATACGTTACGGCGATGGGATAGTGAGTGAAGCTTAGATGCCAACTCAGGACCAATAACATTGTATATTATTCTTTTTATTTGATCTACACTATGAAAATACATTGCAGAAGCGCCAAACCATATGTGGCAGCAATATTCAATGCATGGAGGAATGCTAGTCTTATAAATGTCTAAGATATATTCAAGTTCGAAAAATGGATCACAATGAACCAACTAGCTGCAGACCTCACATGTGAGCTGAAAACGTTAGACTGAAAAGGCACAGTGAGTGACTCTCCTGGAGGTTAGCATAAGTCATGTTGATGGCAGGCAAAAGGAGTTTCCTAAGAATATTAATAGAGATCAGGTTCATTTTGGATGCGTTAAAATTAATAAGCTATTTCTTGCCCCAGTTAACAACAGTTTGTAGGTCATTTTTTTAATAATTACTTAGTTTTTACCAGTCTGAATATTCAGTAAGAACCACATTCAGACAACTTCTTCTAAAGTACTGCAGCTTTGGGGAACAGAGTCGAGGCAGAATGTTTTCACAGTCACTAATCCCTTGACTCTTAAGGCCTAGGGTTAATTGTTATATTTCATGCATAACTCCATGAAATTCTTTTCTTACGATCATACAAAAAGACACAGTAACATTCTATCTTGAATGGCGCTTGAGCCTTGTATTTGATTGACATAAGAAAGCACAAATACTTGTCAGTCTACCGTACATTATCTTAAAATGTGCTAGATCATTTTCCTAAATATTTCTACCCTTATATTTAAGAAGTGCTCGAAAGCCTGATATTATATGCGTGTATTTGCTAGACGCCTAGTATCTCCAAACATCCTAGTGAAGATCTATTTTCTCTACCCTTATATTTAAGAAGTTCTCAAAAGCCTAAAATTATTTGTCTTGTACTTTTCAGATACCCCCAAATGTAAAAGTACATATCGGTTTCTCTGTTTTTCCCCACGTATATTCAAAAAGTGCCAACCTTAACCCTAACCCAAACCCTCATCAGTCTACCATGACATATACGAATTTCTCATGTTTAGAATCGTAAAACTGATGAGTATATATTGCTTGTCGTCTTGCACCTACGCTACAATTAAGTCATCTCTACAATGTTTCAGACTGTTGTTAGATATATATTATCATTTGAAATAAAATATTTGGAAATATACCAGAGTAGATACCTTATCACTCTTTTATACTTATGTATATGTTCAGTAAGCAACAACATAGGTTTACGTTATTTACATACTTGGTAGATATGTAGGATATTATTCGCTTGTCATCTGTCTTTTGAAATTTATTTGCAGTAAGATATAATATTTATTTATATTGATATAATTTTTTTCACATTTTATTATCAGTACCAATAATCATGATTTTATCATTATTTCATTATATAACTAAAAAGTCATTTAATTGGTATAACAACTAAAAGCCCATTGACTTTACTTATTCCTAAAGTTGAAACAACTGAAAAGACTACTCAGTGCAAACATTTATTTTTGAGACATTCAAAATTTCCATTTCATATTTTTTAGTTCTCGAACGAGGTTCTGATATTTCTTTTTCTATTATTTCTTCCATCTTTAAACGTAGATTCGTTGATACTTTCATAATTATTATGTTAGATGATTTTCATTTTTAGTTTATAAGTCCCATATACTGCTTTCTCAGATACTGATATATATATATATATATATATATATATATATATATATATATATATATATATATATATATATATATACATTTCAACTATCATAATTTTACACAGAATACCTATTATCAGGATTTATACCAAAATAAATTAATATATAACAAAATAAAATACCAACAATCACTTTTTAGTTCAAGCTACCACCACAATAATTACATTTATTGTTTTTATCATTCTCTCACCACCATTACTAATCACTTCTACCAATTTACAATAACTATTAGCTACTTATATTATCATTGTCACCAATCCCCCTTCAAACATTACTATCACATCACATCTACTATTATCATATAAACCTACTATAATTATTAACGGAAACTACCCCCTCCCCCAGCATATTAAATACCACCAAATAAAATAACCAATAAGGATTACAAGCCGAAATTTCTACCAGTTACATTTACACAGTCATCAAAAACAAGCAAACAACCAGCTTTAAAATAATAACAAATAAACCCTTTTTTTTAAATTAAAATAATAATAATAATAATTTTTACCTATCATAATTTTACACAGACCCCACCACACGTATATACATACATGCGAAGAAACTTTATTCAGTGAAAAAAAAGATAAATGCTCCGATTTTTGGCATGTATACATTCACGAGACATTCACGAGAAATTTTCGCTACACTTCCAATCTTTGAATTTCAACATACAAATGCGTATGTATAGACACAACACCACCCATATACATACATATGTCAAATCCGAAACTGTCAACATATGTTTATATATGTATGAGTCCCGACGGACAAGTAAATGTGTATGTGTGCCTGCGTACCTCATCGGGCGTATGAATATGCATCTATGTTTGCGTTAGCACGATGACATCATGACGACGATTCCTCCCACTCCCATAATAACACCAATACACGCACTCTACATAAACTCAAATTTTAAAAAAATTAATCAGTTTGTCTGACGATCGCAAAAGCGTGAAACCCAGGGTCACAAACTCGCATCAATCCAACCAAATATGTTAGCTCTATCTCTGATATTGAGCGCTTTCTAATAAGTACCGAGCATGTAATATATAAATAATTATATATATATATATATATATTTATTTATATTTATATACACACATTTTTCACACACACACACACATATATATATGTGTGTGTGTGTGTGTGTGTGTGTGTGTGTGTGTGTGTGTGTGTATGTGTGTGTGTGCATATGTATGCATGTGTGTGTTTATATAAAACTTTCGAGAACAATCTCAGATTTTCTCAACATTGACAATTATATCCAAAAGTCAAGAAAAGTATTAAGAAACAGGAGCATTTTATTAGAAACAAAAAAAGTGGGATGAACTGTTACATTCTATTATTCCACTTTTATGGCAGTGAATGCCATACACATGAAGAAGAGATTTGAATCCACAAAAATGTGGTTATACAGAAGCATACTGAGAATACCATTGACAGAGCATGTCGGCAATGAATAAGTGTTAAGAAAAACAGAAACAAAAAAGAGACATATTTATCACCAGGAAGAGACATTTGAAATTTTTAGGACACATAACGAGGAAAGAAGGCGTGGAATATTTGATGCTCACAGGACAGATTGAAGACAAGTGAGAAGAAAACAACGCATAACTTAACTAGAGAACTTTAGTTACAGAATATGGCTTAGTAGAGATAAGAGAAAAACATTATTAAGAGTTACGAAAGACAATATATTATCGCAAACCATGATTGCCAGCGTCCTGAAGGGTCATGGTACATAAAAGAAGATCATTGATGAACCCATATTGTTCGTACAGTTCCTAATAAATCAATGTCTTCGTCTTGTTTGGTCCTATGTTCCTTTTGTTCGAAATTGATACATTTACTCATGACATGATTTACAATCTCGTCTTATTCTCCCGAAAATCAAAGTTTGTTGCTTTTGTTGGATTATCATCAATGTTTATCTTTTATCCTTGTCGTTTGCAGTGATGACCATAGAGTTGTTGCTGTTGATTCTATTTTTTTTTCATTTAGTCATTTTTATAGGGTGGTTGCGGCAGCAAAAATCAGTGGCAATAGAGGCTATATTTGTTGTTACCTAATATCGGCCAAACCATATCAATAATTGGCATTTTAAAGCTTTGGGCTTCGTTTGTATGTTTTTTAAGTATCGGCGTCCATACAATTGTATTAATGTCTTATCTCTCTCTTTGGTCCGACGAGATGTTTTCTTTTTATTCTCCGTTGTTAGGCTATTGATTCCACGTGTCGATAATTTCGAAGCAATGAATTCAGAATTCTTTGCGTCCTGTTCCCTGCTTCTGAACAAAGATGTTTTGAACAATGCACAAAACGTGACCAAGAGCAAAGATTGGACGCGTATTGTTAAAATGTCGATACAAGTCATATCGATTTAACGTCTACATTTCAAACAACTCTCACGAAACACCACCTGCGGGTTTTATCTCAACGGTAGAGAAGTGCAAAAATGATCAGAAGTTTGAGATTCTCTTTGCACATCTTTGTCCGAAAAATTATCTAAAGCTTCAAATTAACCATTATTAATTGATGTTATTGATTCGATCTTTTGTGCGAACGTTTAAATCATTTTATTTGACTTGCAGATTCTATTCAATATTCTGAAGTTTTTGACAAGTTTTATATTTAAACCTATCTTAAACGCAGTCATATTTTTTAAATTAAGACAGATTAACATATATCGACATGCCGGAGATCGTGGGAAATGTCTTAGTGTAACTTCAGTTAACACGATGAAGAACAGCAACACAACATGGCGTAGATTCCACATGTGGTTGGAGTACATATAAAGAAATATTGAATCATGTCAACTCGTTAGCTGTGCACAGCTTTTTGATATATGTACGCACAGAAACTTGCGTGCAAATAGACCTTTTAACGTACAATGATTTAATGACAGGTAAGCTAGGCAGAACGTCACTATAATGCTCTTGAAATCAATTCTGGACATCTTGGGCCAGATAAATTGGTACATATTCCTAATGGAATAACCACTCATTGTTGGGGTACATAGAAATCATGAATAGATACAAGTGGTTACAATATTTGAATATTGCTGCCACATCAATCTGGTGATCCTGTTATATATAGATTCATATTAAAAATCTAAAGAAGAGTCTGCAATGTTATTGGATCTGACATGGCATCTCAGCTTCAGTCGTTTTCCTACCGTAGCTTCCCTTTGTCTTTTCTATAAATACTTTCATGGCAACCGTTCTGCTGAACTTTCCGTTAGGGTACCTAGATTTTATGATTTTAAACGCAGTATTAGATTGGCGATAAGGTCTAATCCTTTTATAGTTGAAATGGCTAGATGTAACCGTAAGTTCTATGATAACAATTTCTTCTATCGCACTTCTCACTTGTGAAACTCTCTTCCAACTTTCCAGTAAACTTTGATTTTTAAATGTCAACACTCAGTAAGCCTTTGAGTCATAGTGGCTTTATTGTCTTGATTTCAGTGAAAAATTTAAAAAAAACTGTGCGGTCTCTAGTTACTGACATGTTTAAATGGGCATACGAATTCAGCCCATATAACTTGAATGCAACTTACATTATTATAGAACCATCCCAAGACTTTGACAGGTCTTTGTTGACAACTTATGTTTATCGCATCACACAATAACATCAGCCTAAAACAAATTCAAACGTGACTCATAGGACCGTGCTGCACGTCGAGTGTCCTCCAGAATCTAATTAATAACATCACGAACTCAGGTGAGGTGTTATGCCTGGGGTCGTAATCTTAACAGCAGTACATTGGTGGATCTTCTGTTCTCAAGCTAAAACATTTTGAAGTGACCTGCGCCAAGTACCTATTACATGAGGAAGTCATTTCAGCCAGTGTTACTAATCTGTAATTGTTATTCCATGTGCCGCGACATAAGCAATCGCTACAACTCTCTATCTCTTTATTGTCCTTACCAGTTTTTTTTCTCCTTTTGCTAAGGTTACTACATTCTTTCCACCATCCATTGACACAAGCTCGATAGTTTATGGTTTTCTCTATCTCTGTTGCTCATTGAAGGTTAAGTTTTCCAAGCATTCTTTCGTTATTATAGATCTAAGGAATTTTACCTGTCTTTTCCTGATTCGGGTATGTGTTCTTTCTGCTACCATTTTCTTTAAGACTTCCTTAGAGCTTAGTCGATCCATATTTTTTTAGTATCCTTCTGTGGAACCACATTTCTGCTGCTTCTCATTTTCTCTGGGAAGATTGTTCAGAATTCACTGTTATATAAGAGGACGGATAACGCATAAAAATACTCTTTCTTTTTTCTAACTCTCGTCTGTTTCCACATACAGTTGTAGCTACACGCCTCTAATCAAGATCATTAAGAATCGGTAGATGGTAATACTTCCCATCAGCATATACGCGAAACTGTAGATCAAAAGATGTGCCTACAAATTCGGAAATTGTATATCCCATTTGTAGTGGAACTACAATTATCCCCCGTTTGATGTCATATAATTGATGTCGCCTTGACATAAGATAAGCCGGTGTCATGTGTGTCCCTGTATATCAAAGCGGAACTAATTTAGATCGGGATATTTTTGGCGCCAAGATATGGTGGTGCCACTTACCATTACATTGTCATATACCTTTTGGTATATCTATCTAAAAGCAATTGAATAAACCTGATAAAAATATAATTTTATTTTAACATTAATATGTCAAGTGTCAGCGTGTCAACTGTTGTAATTATATGGGTCTAGTTATTTAGTATTAATAGTAGTAATATTGGATTTTTGTTGTGACGCATTATCAAACATTAAATTTTAATATTTCTTTCATCTTAATTTCAACAGTTTCCATTATAAATACTCAAACAATAATTCTCTAACAAGATTAGAGTTGACTGAAAAGCATTGAGTGAAATAGAGTTCTACAAGTGAGAAGTTTGAGAAAAGGAACTGTTAACATAGTTTTTACGGTTACATCTAGCCAATTCAATTTTAAATTGATGAAACCTTCTTGCCAATCTAGTACTACACTTAATTTCATTAAGTCTACTGTTATTATTAAACCATCATTTTATTTTATGAATCATTTCATAACAAAATTCAAAGAAGGATCAGTAATATTATAAGCCCTGATCTGGCATCTCGACCGTAATCACTTTTCCACCGTTGTGATGTGGCTTCACTATGAGTTTTCTATTAATTCGTGTGAAAACGTAAATCCCGTTGCCTTCTCCAAAGTTTTGAGATATATTCCCCCTAGACTGGCTGCCAGTCTAGAATCGAGAGCTGCTCATGTTTTGGGATATATAGTCTTATTCTTAGACACGACCTAAAAGAGAAAAAGACGATATACTAATATTGACAACGGAACGACAACAATCTACCAGCGTTAATTAAAGCGTTCACTTAAGAAGTTTCTGAAGGTCACCTGGATCTAAAGACATCTGAAGAAAGGCGGAAGGTACAATAGTCGAAACGTTATAAGAATGACAACACATATATATCATTTCTCCTCTGCTAGGAAAATGTAAATTGCTTTGTCATGCAAGGCATTTTATCTTTTACATTTATAAATCTACCATCGCTGCCATATCTGGTTTGGTGCATTGTCAAGGTGTTTAATAATGATTATGAAACAATTACTCAAACCGGCATGCATCTCAGGTAGCATCTAATCTATAGCATCTTTCCTTTGCTAGGAAAATTCGCTCATTGTGTTATGCCAAGTATTTTATCTTTTGCATCTTTTACAATTATAAATCTACCATCGCTGCCATATGTGGTTTGGTGCTCCGGCTATATATCTTGAGATTCATGACAAAATTTTCTTTAAACTGATCAAACTCTCTTCCTACGGACGGGAGGAACCCGAAGGAGGCTACGCCGAAGGGAGGAGTCTCCTTCGGGGAGGTAGACCGGCCCTGAAACCGTTTATATGGGTTCTGTGGGCATATTTTTGGCCGAGCCCACGGGCTCGGAATGCCCACGTTAAAAAGGCCTTGTGCCACATGACACACTCGGGGTGGGGGTGACTGAATATCGTCACATACGCATCATATATACGTGTCTTATATACGTATCATATATACCTGCCACACATACGTGTCATACATACGTGTCTTATATACGTATCATATATACCTGTCACATACGCGTCATATATACGTATCTTATATACGTATCATATATACCTGCCACATATACGTGTCATACATACGTGTCTTATATACGTATCATATATACCTGCCACACATATGCGACATATATACGTATCTTATATACGTATCATATATACCTGTCACACATACGTGTCATACATACGTGTTTTATATACGTATCATATATACCTGCCACACATACGTGTCATATATACGTATCTTATATACGTATCATATATACCTGCCACACATACGTGTCTTATATAGCTGTCACACATACGTGTCATATATACCAGTCGGAAATACGTGTCATATATAGCTGACATTGCAGCAACCAATTATTACCAATTTCGATTGCTTCGAAACTTTTTGACATGGAAACATTCTCCACTGAAAATCAGACTCAAGAGTTCGTAGAATGTTTTTTCGAATGAAAACCTTCGGAATTTTATTCAAAATGAATCGAAGAGCTGTCTGCACATGTATAAAAAAATAATAAAAATATTATTTGATATTTATTTTTCAACGCTTTTACAACATTTCAAAAGTTGCAACAACTGGTTAAATATGTTTAATCCAAGATATGTTCAAAGGTGTGATCAAATTCCGTGTTCAAATTCCTGTCTACTTCATATTATTACAAATGCCTTTGTGAAAAGCATTAATTCATCTCTTCTATTGCTATAGGTAAACTGGGCTCTCTAGTATTCACTGGTAAAAAGTCTAAAAGAAGGATGTCTCTAAATTTCAAATCATGAAAACGGTAACAAGAAACCAGCGTATGTGAATTTATGATTGCAAGGAATAGGGAAACAATGAGTTCAAATTCCTGCTTAATTTATTGCTTTCACTTTGCATCGGTATCATTGGGAAAAGCATTACTACATCTCTTCTTGAAAAACTATGATTTTAACAGCAGTTTAGAGACTGTAATCTCTTGTGTGGCTCGCATTGTTGGGAATGAGCTGAATCAATTCATATATTAGACGTTATTTATTTCATGTGTGTTACCAAAGTTTACTTCTGCTGCTGGAGTGTAAGGACAAGAAAATATTTATAAAAAATCCTAGTGAAGCCACATCACAACGGTGGAAAAGTGATTAAAGGCAAGATGCCAGATCAGGAACTATAAAATTACAGACGCTCGGAAAGTACTGGCTGATGATGCGTATGTGACAGGTATATATGATACGTATATAAGACACGTATATATGGAACGAATATATGGCAGGTATATATGACAAGTAAGGTAGAACTAACCAACCTAGTTCAAATTTTCTCCTATGTTACTCTTGCTGTGTATGGCCTTACATTTATTCTTATTGAAGAAAACAGGTCACATTTCGACCAAACTTTTATGGACACGTTATGGTTGGCGTATAAATGTGAATTTTGTTTCATTGCGTTTTCAGTAATTTAAATGAATAATAGATCGATAATCCCACGACCCATACAGCTATTGTGGTCTGTTGCGCAGATTTATACTCGTAAATCCACCTTATTTGTCGTATGTAACACAATTTTCATCACCATATGTGATATATTTCAGCAAAGAATCCTTATGATGGCACGTTCATTATAGTTGATTCTCCAGAACATAAATTACTTATGACTCTGTCTATATTTCTGAGATGAGGTATTATGTACATTATTTACATTATTCGCCCGAATAATGTAAATAATGTACATAATACCTCACCAATATTGTCCTCATCTTTTTCACCATATTTATCACAACGTTTCGGCCGTTGTACGCTCTGGCCTTCTTCAGGTGGTTAGAATTTCGCACTGAACCCTTTATTTCGCCCACTGGGGTAGACCGTTCTAGTTCCACGTGCCATGTTTGATGGATGTCAGTTATCAGTTATCTCCTGCTAATTTCCCTCTGAAAGTTACCACTGCCTGAACTCACACTCTTTGGGTCCTGTCACTGGATCTAACTAACGCCTTTATCCATTATGCCATGTGTCCTTGAGGACATCTGGGTATGAATTTCTGGGTATTATAAACCTAATGTCTTCAGCAACCATTTTTACCATTTTACACAGACCGAAACGTTGTGATAAATATGGCGACAAAGATGGGGACAATAGTCCGAATAATGTAAATAATGTACTTATGACTCAAAACAATACTTTAATACAGCATATTTTACGGTAGTTTTAAGCTGTGTTAAATTTATTAAAAACAGGGGAAAGGTATCACTGTCCCAATTTTGAATACTAGCTGAACTTACTTGTGTTCACTTCAAAAATGCCCTTGAGAGAATCCATGAATTCACATATCACTCTGTTGGCAGATATTTAGAAAAATGTCTGTAGAGAATTATTGACATAAAAGAGATCACTCTAGACAGGTATTCACTATTGCTGTCCTTCCATTTAATCAAGTATTTCCAATCGAATGCTACTTGGAAGATAAATTGTCACCAACGATCTCCGGTTTTTAATAGACTAACCATTCAATGAACAGATTGAAAAAAAAAAAAGATTTATTCATTTTGTGTTAATATTCATGACACATATTTCGCTTGTAATAAACTATGATATTTATAACATAAAAATGTCATTATTAAATATCACAAGAGAAAATAAAGAAGAAAGAAAAATATTATATTTTTTAATTTGTTTTTATTAAGATGAGATTTTAAATATTAAGATATTTGTAATGTTCTTCCATTTTTACTTCTGTTATTATTTAAGAAGAACTGAATATGTTGTATATGTTATAATGAAATTGAAATAAGTTATTGCAAATAATGGAAAATATATCACTGATTCAAATGTAATTCTACTTTACTTATCGAAGAAAAACTTGATAAACAACATTTAACAAGTTTTTCTTCGATGAATAAAGTAGAATCACACACACACTCACACACACATATATACATCTATCTATCTATCTATCTATCTATCTATCTATCTATCTATCTATCTATCTATCTCTACACACACACATATATATATATACGTTTGTTTATCATGTTTTCCTTGGATGACTAAAGTAGAGTTAGATTTGAATCAGTTATATATTTATATATATATATATATATATATATATATATATATATATATATATATATATAAAGAGGTGTGTCGACTTTGAGTGTTGATTTCAATGTTCACTTTTATGCTTCTGTATCTCTGATATTGACCACTTTATCCCATAATATAGCACACCTTAAAACTATATATACATACATATATATATATATATATATATATATATATATATATATATATATATATATATATATATATATATATATATATATATATATATATATATATTTATATATATATATTTATATATATATATATATATATATATATATATATATATAGAGAGAGAGAGAGAGAGAGAGAGAGACATATGCATATGCGCATACATGCAGATTAATTTATTGTTACTTTTCAATATTAAACTACATATTAATGTGTGTCTATAATTGCGCCGTAAACTGAACATAAATTTTGGCCTGATGCTTTTCCAAGAAAGTGTATATTGGGATTTATAACTATAAACCTGCATCTAAATTTGTTTTATTTAATTTTGTGTCTATATATACATATATCATTTTGAGTTCGTCATTCATTTGAAGCTGATTGGTTGTTCTTGGTATCTGGGAATTCCTTTGATAGAAGCAAAAAAAAAAAACAAAAAACAAAACAAATGAGAAATGGGTAGATTGTTAAGAAAATAGACCCTTCACACGCCGTAGGATCACCACCTATCTAGTGATAGATAGTCGTAAGCTTTCGGCCATGAAAATAAAAAATATAACTTCAAATTCGCCATATTTGTACCAAAGCACCATTGTAACTAAATCTGCCTGCTCTGTCCGTAAAACTTTCTAATTTACATAATGGAAAGAAGCAATTATAGCGTCTCTTGTAAGTAATTTACAATAAATCCGGCCATCCTGCTGTTTGTAATTTTTTTAATTTATTTTTTTTGTTTTGCTTCTAATGTTTTCACCCCCACCTTCTTTATTTGTCCTGCATTTTTCACCATTACTATTAGTTATTAAACTTCTCACTTTAGTCCCTCCCCAGTGTGCTTAGTAGACAACACAACTAAGTCATAATTTAATTCTTTTGTGCCTTTTTTACAGGTTAATGAGTAGATAAGATCAAATATCATCCGGCACAAATTCCTTCCATGTCTGTTGAACAGGAGTAGAGGTTCATCACTTGTTCCCTGTTCATGTTTACCGGTCCTCTTTCTTTCTTTCTTTCTTTCTTTCTTTCTTTCTTTCTTTCTTTCTTTCTCATAACAGTGCCACAATGATTTAACTGTTTTAACCTTTTGGTGATGGGACTAACCAGTGGCTGAGACTTTCCATTGTGGGGGTACAATGTTGGCAGTTTGCTGACTGCTGCTTCCGACTGGTCGTCTGGATCTTGATCTCTTTGGTAGCGCTTTAAACAAACAAACAAACAAAAAGCAAAAAAAAAAAAAAAAAAAAGAACAAAAAAACAACCTACCCACCTCAGCTTATCTTTCACTTCTGCAACGTAGTCTCTTTCCTCTTGGAAATGTCACCAGATGTCTTTGCCTTCTGTAAAACGAATTTAAATTCTTCCATTACTACCAATGAATTCTTGGTTCCAGGCTAATTTACATGCATGGCCTTGGTGTTTGCATCCGGTATAAACTTCTGATGACCAGGGAATTGTCTCTCGAGGCTGTTCTTTCATGTCCTTCCGTCTTTCGTTACTAAACTCTGTTAGCTTTCTCTTTTTCTTCATCGCTCCCCCTCTTCCCATGTCTGCAGTATATTAGACATAATAGCTGACTATATAGAAGGGTACTTTCTCTCCATTCTTCTGCGAATCTCTTTGTCTTCAGTGACTTTAATCCTCACCACGGCAGGTATCTTATAATTTGCCGGTGTTTAGACATTAAAGTTTTCTATTGTCCAATCTCTTCTCAGATCGTGAAATTTCCTATTCCTTTCCCTAGCTAAACCGGGCAACTGTTTTCGCTACTTGATTTATTTCTTACCTCCTTTCCTTACTTTTGTCGAGCTTCGCAACACTGCCGTCTTGGTAGTTCTGACCACTCCGTAGTAGCTATTAATATTTCGTTCCAAGCATCTTTTAAACAGCTTACTGATTGTGACTCACTCTGTGATTTTCTTCATAGAGCACCTTTGACTGACATCTTTAACCACCTAATTGAAAATTGCTCCACAGAGGTTTCTTCTTGTGTCAAAGCCGACATGGACGCTTTCATCTCTTCTCAGTAATACCAAGTAAAACCGCAATCCTCACCATGGTTCACACCAGCATGCTCGGACGCTATATCACAAAGGAAGCATTATTTTTGACTACACAAGCATCAAAAGGTGCTTATTTGTTGCTGCTTGCAATAAATGTGAACAATTTCCCTGTTTGCCGAGAGAACGTGGCACTGCATAAACTCTAACAACTTCGAATCTCGTCATTACTAGCGGCTCTATAATAGGCCTTTGTATAAGTGTAAGGTCTCTATTCCTCCCCTCCTCAATCAATATGAGGTGTTATCATTCGCTGCTAATAAAGCTGAATGCTTTACCCGTAAATTCTCCTCAAACTCTACTATTTACTCATCCGGTATATCCCTGCTTAACTTCCCACCTAGAACTGAGTTTCTTTTTAATGATTGCATATATCACGTCCATGGTCTTTGCTATCATCTCTAACCTTGATCCCACGATGCATGGGGACCTTATGGTATCCCTGTAATAGTTATTAAGAAGTGTGCTCCCGAAGTGTCACCTGTTCGTTCTAAACAGTATAATAAATACATCGCTGCTTCCCTACCTGTTGGAAGTCGTCACATGTTATTCCAGTTTTTAAGAACTTTGTCCAACCCTTCTAACTATCGGTGTATTAGCCTTTCTCCTCTTTTTAGGAAACTCCTAGAAGCTCTAATCAGTGTTGAATTGGTTCGTCATCTCTCATCGCAGAGTCTTTTCTAAGACAAGCAGTACGTTTTTCATTTCTTCGGGTCAACTATTGATGTATTGACAATAACCGCGGAAAAATTCTATCAAACTTTAGATAAAAACGCTGAAGCCCGAGTCATAGCATTGGACATCTCGGAAGCCTTTGACAGGGTCTGGCATTCAGGTCTTCTCCATAAGCTGAAAAGTTGCGGTGTCTCCGGACACTTTTTTGTACTGATCCACTCTTTCTTATCAAATCCTTAAATGAAAGTTATCATGAACGGCCGCTCGTCTAGATCCTTTCGTACTAACGCGGGTGACCCCAGAGCTCCATCCTTGGTCTTTCTATTTTTTTAATTTTCTTTAATGACCTTCCTGAAGAAATCAGCTCTCAACTTGGTATCTACTCTGATGACACAACCATTTATTCCTGCCTCGATAGTAAGGTTTATCACAGTCGTTAACTGGGGCAAAAGATTTCTTGCTAATTTTAACGCCTCTAAAACTAAACTTCTTTCCATTAATCATCTGAGAGACCCCTCTACCCAGGATGATCCTTCAAAGTAAATGAAAGGAGGTAGGCGGCGTTTGGTGGCATCATTGTCGCTCATGTCTCCTCCACGCCATGAGAAAGGAAACTGTTATTCTGTAAAATACCCACTAACCTATCTCATCCTCGTTCCTAAAATATTTGCTTCCACAATAATTCCAGTCGAGTTCTTGAAATACGTAACATACGTGCAAATAGTCATAGGAAAAAGTTATGAATCCATTGCTTTTCTTCCAAACAATGGCTATATATCAGGGCAGACTAGACTCTTGGCGGGCAACCAGACTAGGACTACGGATTCAAAATCTGAGGTGAGTCGTTTGGATACCTTGCCACACACAATATGCATTGTCTTCAGTTCTTCCGAAAACTGTTGTTGGTTCTGCACAAGCATTCATAACTAAAGTCAAATTATAAGAAATTATAAAAATTCATATATATATATATATATATATATATATATATATATGTGTGTGTGTGTGTGTGTGTGTGTGTTTATTTACATTCGTAAAAACAATACGCTAGAATTAGCAGATTCTCTCAGTCGAAGTGGCTTTCTCAACTGATGGCTTAGGGATAGAAACACCGACTGTCACAAAATCGGTCGGGTTCGGTCCTGGCTTAAGGCTTTCGGATGTCTAGTCGCACTGAGGCTGCTGTGATACAGCGAAATAGTACTGTCTGCGAATGACACACACACACACACACACACACACACACACACACACACACACACACACACACAACACACACATATATATATATATATATATATATATATTGCTAGACGAAGGCATTTTACCAAAAAATACTGGTATCCGCTACAAATAAGTATATATATATATATATATATATATATATATTTATATAGTATTCAGTTAAATAATTTAGACGAAATAAAATACTGAATAATTTTTAAAATAAATGAGACCATCAAAATACTGGTATCCATTTCTACTACTCGTCTTACTAAATAAAAATTAAATTTATAATATATATATATATATATATATATATATATATATATATATATATATATATATAAGCAAAGTTCTCCTTAGTTAAATAATTTGTATGTCTTAAGCTGGGGTTTCTTCTTTCAATGTGTTGTTTTGTTCCATTTTTTATAATTCCAAGTGCACCTATTACCACTGGTATTAAAAATTCAGTTTTTAAATTCCTTGGTTGCTATGTTACAAAAAATCAATTAGTAGGCAAAGTTTTTCTTTTCTGGTTTTTGACAATGATTTTCAATTTTTCTGTCTTTTGAATAATTTTATTTTTCCCTGGCCGATGTATTTTTACACATTTTCCAAAGTGTTTGCACATTATCTGAGACCATCTTAAGCGGGTTACAATGTCTATTGTTTCTTGGATACAGAAGTTCCATAAATTCAAGAATAAACATTTCTACTAACATCGTCTTTATCTACGTTTTTTGCGTTCCAAGGGTCAAATTCAAATTCCTGCAATAGTTGGTTTTTCCTATGAATCTACTAAATGTAAAGGAACATGAATACTTATGTATTTATTTATAATAGTTATTATTATTATTATTATTATTATTATTATTATTTATTATATATATAAAACTTTTCCGCTACAAATTCTATATATACAAAACAAATTTATATATATATATAAAATTGTGCTGCTACAAATTTTCTTAATCAATTTTCTACGGCTAAGAAAATAATTTGTGGACTTGAAAAGGTTTAAAATTAAATAGACATAATATGTCTAAATTGCTCAATGAAACCTGTTTAAATGAAAATATGCTGCCTAGATATACATGTATGTATGTATGCATATTTCAGAGAAACGAATTTCCGAGATTGCTGCAATATTCATGTTAACTCCACAGTTTCTTTGTCATTACATCTGTTCTCCGTTCTGGTCTGCCAGATTTTTCAAGATCAAGCAGCGTTCTAACGTTCCAACATCCGATATTCACTCCTTGGCATATCGTTTAGTATTTATATCTCTTTTGTTCCTGCTTATAATGAACAGCCACTAGCCGCAGTAAACTGACCAGCTTGAGGTGATGACAAGCAATTTTTCTAGCATGCTCCTGATAACTCCGCGCGAGCAGTTCTCTCACTGAACCAGGCTGTTCAAGCACAGGATCTTCCACCGAGATTTGCCTTTGCCATCCATTAGGCAAGATAGCGATGATACATAAAATTCCTCCCACCTTTGTGCAAATTCATGACTACAGGCCCCCATCTTTTCAAGTCTGCTTACGTCGCCATTTCTCCATCACCAAATGAATGTAACAAAATAGTCGATAACACACGAGTTAACAAGATATCTGTACATCAGTGGATTATAGTGATGTGGGCTTGTACGACACCTATATCACTCTCTGAACCTTAGTGTTTCCCAATGACAAGCTATCGCAAGATGACTGGTAGCCACTTCGATGGCTTCTCTGATGAGGATCACTTAATGAAGGTGAAATCAAGATACATTATCTTCTGGATATGAAAACCGAAAGGTGATAAAAGAGAGGGAGAGTTGGCTTTGCTATCCGCTTCTCTCTTGCTAACAATATAGACTGCCACTCCAGCATCATTAATCGTATCGTGAAGCTGCGTGCTCCACTTTCTTGTGGGCGTTATATGTCCATTCATTCTGTGTATGCTCCGACACTTCAAGCTTCTCAAGAAACAATTACGCAGTACTATGGAGCTCCTCGTGAGACCATAATTGGCATTCCAAAAGAGGATAAACTAATTTTACTTGGGGATCTCAAAACGCCCTAGTGAGCACCATGTATGGAATACACTTGGTCGCTATGGATTTGGAAAGGCCAATAACAATGGTTTGAAGCTACTTCGTCTTTGTTCTGAGCTCGACTTGGTTATTTTTAAAACATTCTTTCTTAAAGAAAAAAAAGAAACACAAGGTGACATGGACCTACCCAAGATCAAAACATGGACATATGATTACCAGAAGCTGTGATTTGAAAGATGTCTTCAGTGTCCGTGTTTTACGCAGTGCTGAGTGTGATACAGGCCATAAGTTGGGAAAATGCAAATTACAAGTCAGAAGGATAATACGTATAGCCCAAATTAAAATCCCAAAGTGCATGAATGTGGAGAAAATGAAACAGCCTGGTGCCCATCAGCAATTTTCTGATGTTCTTAACAACACCAACTTCGATGGATCTTGGGATAATTTCAAGGATCAAGTCCACACAACCGGCATTGACATACTCAGACTAAACCAGATGAAACACAAAGACTGTTTTGATGAGAACGATGACAAAATCATCCAGCTGCTTGAGACAAAGCATTCATTCACCTACATGTTGAAAAATTACTTTAGACGCACAAAGCAAACTTGCAACACGCCATGAGACTAATGAAAACCAAGTGGTAGTCTAACATAACAGCTGAAGTGCAAGAAGCAGCTAATGAGCACAACATGAAGCAACTCTACTCTTTTTTGCGATCTGTATTTGGTCCACCTTCAGCCTCTGTGGCTCCACTCATATCCACAGACGGATCAATTTTGATAAAGGATTCTGAGGGTATCATGAAGCGGTGGTATCAGTACTCTACAGATTTGTTTTTCAACCTTTCAGCGGTAGACGAAACTGCTATAGAACGTTTACCACAGTGTGACATCATCATGCATTTAGATGTTTCACTATCTAAGGAAGAAACTGACCTGGCCATAAGTCAGATTAATGCTGGTAAAGAACCAAGGATGGATGGCATACCTGTGGAACTACTGCAGTATGGAGGGGAAAATATGAATTCAACTCTGCATAGTTTTATTCGTGAGTGTTGGGAAGGAACACCAGTTCCCACTGACTGGATTAATGGTATCCTTGTTTAGGGAAAAGGATCCATGTCATATTGTGACAATTACCGTGGCATAACACTCCTTGAATCTGTTGGCCAGACGTCTCCTTAACAGGCTGCAATCACGTATATGTCTTTGTATATTACCTGAACCACAATGTAACTTTCGACTGTGAAGGGGAACAAATAGCATGATATTCTCCACCCGACAGCTGTAAGAAAAATGTTTGGAGCAGAACATGCCTGTACCAAGTCTTCGTAGATTTAATTAAGGCTTCTGATGCCATCAACCCTGATGCTCTCTGGAAAGTTCTTGCTAAACTTGAATGCCCACGCAATTTCATTAATATGTTTAAGGGGCTGTACAGCAATATGAAAGCTTGTGTCACAGTTAACGGGGAATTATCAGACGAAATAGTTATTGACAAAGGTGTTAAGCAGGGAGACATTCCCGACCCCACCTTATTCTCTATTTAATTTGCTGTGGCTCCCTCAGACGCGTTTCATGATTACAACATTAGAATTTGTTTTCGCTTTCGAACGACCGGTAAGGTATTCAATACCCGAAGGTTTAATGCTAAGTTATCCTTGTGCGTGAGCTACTATATGCTGCTGCTGCTGATGACTTTGTCGCATATTCTGAAAGAAATATGCAGATCGTATAAGTCGTTTTTCAGCTGCTGCTACTGCGTTTGGACTTACCATAATCCTGAAGAAAACCAAAGTAATGTTCACTCTTCCTCCTGGTATACCTTACATTGAACCAAACATATTTGTTAATGGCACTCGTTTAGGTGTTCTGGATACATTTGTGTACTTTGGCAGTACATTGTCTCGAGACAGACCACATGATGTTGAAGTACATACTCGAATCCACAAGGACTTGATTGTATTTGGAAAGTTAGAGAAGCATGAGCAGACAGAGGCATCACCAGCAGTACTAAAGTGACAGTTTACCAAACTTATGTACTGACTACCTTGTTGTACTCTTCAGAAGTCTGGACAATTTACCACCAGCACCCGAAATGGCTTCAGTGCTTTAATCAAAATTGTCTAAGGAGAATTCTTAACATAAAATGGCAATCTATGATACCAAACACTACTGTTCTTCTCAAGGCCTGCTGTCCAAGCATGGAAAACTTGTTGATTAAATATCAGATGAGATGGGCTGGACATGTAGTACGCATGGATGATTTTAGGTTGCCAAAGCAGCTATTTTATGGTGAGCTTGCAAATGGTAAACGCCCTCAGGATAAAGATAAGATAAAAAAAAAAGAAAAAAAAAGAAAAGAAGATTTAAGGACTGTATAAGGAATAACTTGAAAGAGCTTAGAGTGAGGGGTGGATGACTGGGAAAACATTGTCGCAATGAGTGGCGCAGGGCTGTTGTAGAAAGACATAAGCCAACAGAGGAAAAGAATATAGTAGATGCAGCGATGAAAAGGGATTTGAGGAAAGGTATTACAATCTGGAAATGCGAAACATGTGGTTGTGTCCTACTGTCAAAACCTGGATATGTTAATCATCTGAAATCACGTGAGAGACGACCTCACTCTGTGGTACCTCCACGATCCGGTGATGCTACATGTGTTATCTGCAGGGAAGTATGTGAATCGACATTTAAAGTGATGAGGCATATGGTGGTGCACAAGGATAACATACCACAGCAACATTCTCTTACCCCTGTGAAGACTCTAGAGTACATCTGTCATCTATGTTATAGGAATTGCAAATCAGCTGTTGGTTTGAAGAGCCACCTTCGAAATCATTCGAGAGGAAACACTGATTTAGATTGAATGTAGCTGTTGATGGACAAGACGGCAGTCATCTGTGAAGACGGAGCAATCAACATGTATATTTACGCAGTATATCTTCATTCAAAAAGGTTTCATTGAATAATTTAGGCATATTAAGTCTATTTATTTTTATACAGATTCTATCCAGTTGCCTAATCAGTTTCTTGGTGTTAAGATGAAATTCACCAAAGAGGCTACTGCAGGTTTTTCCTACCTATACACACACACACATATATATTAATACGCACACACATATATATATTATTACAATATCTCATATAATATTACGCATAATAAAATGCATTATATTACATAACCATTATATTTATAAAAGTTTCACAAATTTATATAGAATGAATATTTATTTTTTATTTTAGATATATATATATTATTTGTTAGTTTCGAGTGTAAAATATGCTTCTAGACCAAGATTACCAAATATTTATTGGATAAAGATGCATTAATATCTTCAAAGAAACATAAATTTTTAAATATACCACGCTTTTACCAGAGGACAGAAACAATAATCATCAAAATTCGTCGTCAATATAGAGCATGCTAAATATAATATACACTCAAGTACAGAGCGTTCTATCACTATGGCACTCTCAAGAGACATTTTCGTTTCAAAGAATCATTAGAACATTAAACTTGTCTGCTTCACTTGAACGACAGTATCGACCATTGTTCGTTTTAGTCAAACAAGCGAATGTCTTTAATGGCCGTCTCTTAATGTTCCACTTGATTTAACAACACAGACGCATTTCCGAGGTCTGCCAGTTTTCTTTCCTTGCAATGATCACATCCTTCATGCAAGCTATAACATCCAGATAGGAAATCTTACAGCGCGTTCTTTATCTCCTTCTGTCATTCTCACTTTATTTCTTTATTCCTCTTTTGTCAACGTCAAACAGAAAGAGACATTCAGTAACCTGTCTAGGATAGTAACACACGACGGAAAATGTAACATGAAGAAAAGCTAATTATACAATATGTATTGCCATATAAGAAACTGGCTAACATTCAATACCATATAATGGATACCACATAACAATCCAGAGCTTTTTTCTTTGTTTCTAACAAAAATTTTCACCTTAGCTTTTGAAAGGAATGGGGAACTTTTAAGGAAAATAAAACAGAAAGAAACTTATAATTGTAATCAGAAAACAACAGATGAAATTTCTGGTACACATAACGAGAAAAGACGACCGAGATAATTTATCACTAACAGGGGATTTTCAAGGAAAGAGGACAAAGAGTGATAGAAAAGTGTAATAAATTATAAGAGCAACAAAAGACAAGAAGCAGTAGAAAGCCATGATTTTATACGTCCTGAAAAGTATATTTCATACTAAATTCTTCTTTTCTGTCTCTCTATCTTTTCCAGTGATTCATACAATTGCGTGTACTACTCGAACGTTCATAGTTCGGATTCAGAAGGAAAACAAGATTCAGAGCAAGGATATTTGTAGTAAGTCTCATTTGACCATATGGAAGATTAAGAATAATCTATCAAATTTTTTCGATACGTCTTTAAGCACTGTGCTACAATAAACAAATATGAATAAATATCAGTACCTATATAAAGTCATTTCTAGTGAGTAAAGTAATCCCATGTGTTTTATAAAACAAAAGTATAATTTGCTCATTTATTTAAGAAATATCTATTGTCAGCTGCATATAACCGCTCTTTCAGTCGTTAAAATGTCTTTGAGTGAGTGAAACCAGTGGGTCTTAGCAAATACCATCCTTCTTAGGACATTGTGAGCTAGCACTATTGAATAACGCACGATGTACTTTAAGAAATAACAGAAAATACATGACCTGAGGACTTTCCACAGTAGCAATAAACTAAAATGGACATCACATGTAAGATGAAGAGACCATAATAATATAATGAAGATATTGGCATTTTGTATTACTTTAATCAAAAGATTATGGGTGAAAGCTACGTCAATGCAAGAAAGACTGATAACAGATGACATAAAATAGAGATATATTTAAAAAAAATAAACCATTTTATATCCGCTTGTCAGTTATTGATTTCTATACCATTTTTACGCCAAGTTTCTATCACCATTTACATACATAGATAATGTTCTGATGATTATGATAAGAATAAACATAAAAATGTTAATAAAGCCACGGAGATTTGATTTTTAATATAAATATTGATTAGCTATCAAATTTTGTTAAAGTTGCTTTCATCCTTTCTATATGTTATGAAGACGATTGCAATAAACATGGAAATATTAACATCAATGCGACGTGATTGTTAATCAAATATTGATTCGGTACAAGGATATTTTTCAGAATTGCTTTTATCCTTTCTTTATGGAGATATTTTCGTAATGCTGATGGCAATAAACATGCTAACACTAACAAAATGAAGGAGACTTTATTGTTAACCAAATGTTGATTAGCTACACAGTTTGTTTCTTCCTGTTTACTTGTAGATAATTTTGTGGAGTTGATGAGAATAAACACAGAAATATTTTAGTAGTTGAAAGAGATTTTATCTTATTAATTAAATATTGATTAGCTGCAATGTTGTTTTTTTTTGTTTTTTTAAAGTTGCTTTCACTTGTTCTATATATAGATAATGTTATAAGAAAGATGGCAGTAAACATGGAAATATTAACAAAATCAAGGAGGATTAATTGCTGACAAATTATCGATTACCTAACAGGATGTTTTTGTGATTTGATTTCGAAATTTCTGTGTATAGATAACATTATGCGGATGATACCAATAAAGTTGGAAATATAAGCAAAATCAATGACACTTAATTATTAAATAAATATTGATTAGCGACAAGTATGCTATTCAGAGTTTTTTCATCCTTATATATATATATATATATATATATATATATATATATATGTGTGTGTGTGTGTGTGTGTGTGTGTGTGTGTGTGTGTGTGTGTAATGTTCTAAAGACAATGGCAATAAACGTGGAAACATTAACAAAAGCAACACAAGTAATTTTACAAAGGGTACTGATTCTCGAATATGACATGAATCATACAAAAAATAATAAATGGAACGCTTTTATATGGCATTGCAGTGAGTAGATTTGTGCTGTATTACCCTCTAATATACAAAGACATGATCCCAAAACCAGGATCATACATCCTAACAGAAATAAAATATGCGGCCCCAGCAGTAAACAAAGGATTTCTTTTTAAATTGCTACTTCGATTTCATTTTATACCTCCTAGACAGCCAAACTGTTTCACAGCTCATCGTCCTTATGTAACAAGTATCGGACGACAGTAAATAGATTGACCGATGTACGAAGCATTTACATCGTTGTCATGAAAGAAGCGATGATATTGATTTATACTATTGAACTGTTCGAAGCTTACGGCTATAAGATTTTTCCGCTTGTACTTTCATCAAGTTGAAAAATATAGACTCCAAATTTGTTGACGGTCACTATCAATATGTCGACCTAAAAAGGATTGAATGCTGGAGCAACCATCAATTAACCCTTTGTCGTCATATGTCGTATACATACCTCAAGAGTGGTGTGTGACCATAGGCATATGACGCCTGTGAAAGTGGATCAATAAGTATGTATCATAACAAGTAATTATTAGCTGGATTTTGATCTGAAAGTTACATTAGTTTTCAATGTATGCGGTCATAGAATATAATGTAGTGGTAATAAATTATATTGAAAAATAATTACAAGCTGAATAAATTAAATGAATTTTACATTATACTTCGGATGTAATGATGTACTTAGAGATAAACACACACATACACACATACATTTATATACACACGTACACACACACACACACACACACACACACACACATATATATATATATATAAATATATAAATGTATAAATCCAAAATTCGCTTGAGGATGAAATGGAACTAATGTCTTTAATTTAATTACAAAATTAAATTCGAAGCTTTTAGCTTCCATTTTTGAAACATGATTAGAAATGTGTAGCGAAAAAAAAGCATATTTTAAATCAATTAATTTATAATATATATATATGTATGCATGTATTGTTTAGATACGTGTTGTTGTCGTTGACTATCATGGAATTTTTTCTTTTGAAAATCTTTTTGGGGATTCTTTACATTCGTCGTATGATCTTTCGTCTGTCAATGCCCAGTTTGCGTAAGAGAAACCCTAAATTCAGTCTCTAAATGCTATCGATCATCATTGACCGTCGTTAAGGGCAGAGGATATTCTCTTTATTTTTGTGTTAGATTGTCAGCTTTTATTAAATTACGACATTTGTTATTTCATATAAGTTTTTTTATTAGTGGGTTGTTTAGGTATTACTAATAAGGTGTGTCGGTTATTAAAGATATTTAATATGTTCGTACCGGTGTTAAATGCTACTTTGTTTATGGCTGGATTTTTTTCTTCAAGAATTTGTAGACGTTGTTTTACAATTATTTTTGTATGTAAGTTGAATCTTATTGCTTAGTATTTTTCATATTTCAGTGGATGTAAGTTTATTAGTGTTGCTGTTGTGTGTTGTTATTATATAAATTTATATGGTACTATATTCTTATAAATGGTATGCCCAAACTTGAGAGATTTAAATAAAAAAAAAAAAAAGAACACGTCCATGTGACGACCTATTATTGGCCTTCGAAAGGATATATTCTTATTAGTAGGCAAAAGTAAATTCGCGAATATTACTAAATATTACTAAATTGCTAAGGGACGCTGTTTTGATAAAAAATCTGACAAAAAATCACTAAAGCAAATAAGATGGGGAACCATGATAAAATCGATGCGGATGTGTACTATAAAGCCATGAATAAATAAGAAGTTTTACAAAAATGCTCCCAATAACTGAAAAAACAATATCAATAGTGAGACCAACAAAATAAACGCGGAGCTTAAAAATGATGATAGGATCCATTAATTCTACAAACAACAAGCTTTTATCGCAGTTAAAGATCATAAGATAAATGTTCTAAACAACCCTCAATACCGATTACTCAACACCACCAAAAATAATATCGGTATGATCAGCAAGAACATCCTTGAAAGAGAATGCAAATACATCGAAAAAGCTTTGGGAATTAATTAGTGCCACAAAATAGCTGAATCCATAGAATAGTTTACCAAAATCTTCTACTCCAATAGCTTCATATCTCTCACCTCTCGCCTGTGGAACTCCTTTCCCTATACCTGTTTTCCTGATCGCTATAATCTCCAACTATTCAAATGTAATGTCAATCGACATCTCCAGTTGCCTTGATCTATCCACTATCCTTCTCCTCATTCTTTCCTCTATCACTATCTATCTGCTCTCGCACCAAATCTTCGGTAACCCCTTGCGTACTAGTGGATTTCCGCCTTGCTTGGGGGTGAATCGATTTAAAAAAAAATAAAAAATAAAATTTAGATTCATCCAATTCGATATCTGTGACTTTTACGTGCCCATTACCAAGAATATGCTAACATTAGCTATCAATCTAGCAATGAAATACCTATTAGCGATCGCGAATTTAATATCTTAAAGCTGGCATAAAAATTTATACTTTTCCATAATGGTTATTTGTGGACCAAAAAAGTAACCCGGAATTAAATGTAACTATAGTAGTGTATGGTTTATCAGAGGCATGCGATTTAGTGGGAATTTTATTATTATGGCAACTTAGATTTATTTTCTCCATCAAGGACAATAGACACTATAGAGATGATGGTGTAATTCTCCTCCGTAAAATTAGTACCGACAGATATACAGATTGAGAAAAGAACTGTAAAAATTTTAAAGATCGCGAGCTAAAGGTTACAGCCATTAATGCAAAAGTGATCAACTTTCTCGATGTAACCTTAGAACTGAATAGTGTTTTTATAAACCATACACAAAGGATCCATATAATCTTAGATACGTTAGTAAACAATCAAAACATCTCAATAAAATTCTACGTAATTTACGTAAATCTGTCCAAGTTAGATTATCCACAAACTCCAGCAATTTAATAACTCTAAAAATAAATATATGCAAACTTTAGAACTAAGCCATCATAAAGTAAATTTAAAGTATTTAGAAATAAACAAAAAAGTAGGACTAAGCAGAAACACCGTAAGCGCAATATTATATGATTTAATCCACCTTTTAACCGTAATGTCAAAACTGATATCGGAAGAATTTAAAAAATTTAATCCATAGACACTTTAACCACTTACCAACACTAAAAAGGATTAAAAAAACTATATTAATATCATCTATAGTTGCGTTAATAACATAGAAACATCCATCTCGCATCATAATAAAATTATATTAAACAAACATATTTCCCACAATGGCAACATAAATTCTACTAAAAATAAATGCAACTACCGTAAAAATATAATCTGTCCCTTAAATTGTCAATGGATAACCGATTATATTATATACCGAGCGAACATATACTCAGTAACGATGTTAAATTTTGGTTTCACTGAAAATGCTTGGAAATTTCATTTTTACCATCATAAAATGACCTAAGATAATTTAAAATACAAAAACAATACTTCTCTCTGCAAATACTTCTGGTAATTAAAGAATGATAGCATCTCAATCAACTGGGAAATTATATCTAGGGCTAAGGCTTATAACGGTAAAGCAAATAAATGCATTTTATGTCTTGTTGAAAAGCTGCTTTTCTTAAAATACTTAAATAACCCAAAATTAATCAAGAAGAGAAATGAATTGATGATTACATGTAGGCATAAAAATAAATATCTGCTTAAATACGTTGATATAGATTATTCTTTTGAATTTTAACTTAATATTTACTTTTAATTTTCAGTTTTTATTTTTATGTATTTATTCTAATTTTTAATTTTAATTTTTGTCTATTTTTATTTTTAAATTTTTAATTTTAATTTTTAATTTTTAACTGCTTTTTTAATTGTTATTTTTAATGCTAATTGAGGCCTGTTTTTAATATATTATTATTAAATATATATTCATGTGTTAATAAGAATAAGTCATCTAACTTTGATTATATAATTAAAAAAAAATATGAATATTTCCCACTCAAATATTTTAAATTTTCTTTCTTATATACAAATATAAATTCCGTTTATTTTAATTGAAAAATATAATTTTCAAATTAAAATAAAACTGTAATCCCAGCATAATATTTAACGATGCCAACATAGTGATATCCAGATATTATAATTCAATATTATGTAACGGTCAGTTCATTACTAAGCACCTGAAGATTGCTTCGTGCATCAAAATTAGTGTCGTGCTAGCGGTGAGGGGGATAATATTTATATTTATTAATATATATATATATATATATATATATATATATATATATATATATATATATATATATATACTCGACTCTCCCATCGAATTCGACGTATGAGGGTCAAGCAGATCACTTCCCAGGAAACCGACAGCCCGACAACAGCACATGAGATTTGATTATAGTGGTGGAGGTTTCGTGCAGGACCATCCACACTTTTTGAAGGGCCAATTACAGAGACCTGGTGCACTACGTACCACAAGGTCTTCAAACGACCCTCCGCAGGTTTTGAATTCAGAGTTTTCCTTCTCCTAGTCCAGTTGCCATCAAAGGCTATAGAACCCAGTCTGTCCTGCTATTTACCCATAGCTGGAGGGAGAAGATGATTCACACCTTTATATATATATATATATATATATATATATATATATATATATAGGACTAAGTGATATATATATATTAACTAAGATATATATATATATAGAGGATTCATACCTTTATATATATATATATATATATATATATATATATATATATATATAATAATTGATATATATATTAACTAAGTGATATATATATATATATATATATATATATATATATATATATATATATATATTTTAACTAAGTGATATATTTTATTTCTATTAATCTGGTTAACTTTCGTCAAATTTCGAACTGAGACCATTTTTTAATCTAAGGTGTGTGCTGTTCCCGTTCCGTTGTCCGGCTCTAGGCATATTTTATCTTACTCTACTACTCATTCCAAATATAACTAATAATAACTACTTATACCTGAAATTCAGTTATAAATTAAACTTTTTGAATAATGAGTGACGTCAAAGTTAATCTTTATTAGTATTTTTTTACACACTGTCAATACGGCCAGAATTACGTTGTAAGAGATTCGCCTTTAGAGAAACAGTTTCGGAAGTCGGCTTGTAAAACTAAAAGTCGGTGAGAAGGAGTGTTTAAATGTGAGCAACAGTCACTTGAATGGAAAGGAATTCTTCAGACATCGGAAAGTTTGTATGCTAGGATAAGTCCGATGATTAGACACGCAATCGGTGGATTTATCCATATTTCCTTTCTTTTCGACAGAATAATAGCACGGTCTGATCAATAAATAATGAATATATGTGTGTCTCTTTCTGCATGCCTGTCTTTATGCTTTTCTATATGTATATATTGCGCACACAAATACACGCACGTCAATATATGCACTCACGTAAAGACAAATGTTTTCATAGCAAATCTATTTTTCTATCACGATATTTATACACATGTAACACACACGTGCGTGTATACAAAGGAAAAAAAAACATACACGTATTGATATATATTAGAGCAATATATACAAATATATTTTTATTTATCCTATCTCTCTCTGTCCCCTCTTTCTCCCCCCCCTCTCTCTAGATAGACAGGCAAGCAGGTACAGTGGATTAATGGATATCGTCTTGGATTGAGGAATCTGAGAGGCGAGTTCGAATTCCAGTCAGATACATTACAATCACTTACGTGCAAATACTCTGGGGAAAGGTATGAATCCTCTTATTCTCCCTCCAGCCATGGGTAAATAGGAGGACACAACACTGAATTCAAAACCTCCAGAGGTTTGTTTGGGTACCTTTATTACAAATATGAATGCAAAGATTCAAAGCAGAGTTTTGTACTCAAATTGCTTACATCTTTTCATATTTTGATAACCGTTTTTTTTCTCTATATCATTCACATTAATTTTGTATGAATAGTTGTATATATGAATATGGGAGAAGATAGGAAGAAAGTAAAAGAAAAGAATCACGGAAAAATGTATCTACTATTCATATGTACTGTTTAGAAATGCTCTGCTCGGAGGGAGATTTCATCTTTAAGCATATTTGTTATATTTATATTATTGCCGAACATGTACCCAACCTGAAATTTCTGGTCATAAGCATAAATTCTTGGTTCAGAATAGAGTTTTTCTAGAGCCGGATGATACATTATGACGTTCTTTTTCAGACTAATTATTAGATTATTATTAAATTCAATGCGCATGTCGTTGAGAAGGAATCTAGAATATGCTGCATGCCACCCTGGAAGTGAATAACAAGATCACAATCGTATTATATTCATCTTAACCGTTGTTCGATATTTGATGTAGGCCCCATATGAGCAACGTTTAAAGGCTATCAAGGAATCAATAGTTAAGTACAATGTGAACAGAGTCAGTGCTGTTATATGTCGTTACTTAACAACAAAATTGGATCAGAGACCTTGTCACCTCCGTTGACATTGCTTTCATTTCTTCAATGAAAACTTTTAAGAAGAGAAACTTATGGAGACAGCCTGGTTTCTTCAGACTCTTTCATAGGATACTTCTGTTCACAGTATCAAAAGCCTTTGTTAGATCCATGAAAACTTGATACAGGGCCATCTTTTGCTGAATGCATTTCTTCTGAAATTGCCTTACAGAAACATATTTGCCGAGCCTCCTGTCGTAGCTGAAGCCACACTGTGATTCAAAAAGGACTTCATCAGCGATTTTGTTGTGAGCCCTATCCGGCAAGGTTCTTAGAAAACACTTTGCCTACAAGAGTGTAGGGATATTCCGCAGTAAATACCACATTCGTTTTTGTGTAGGTAATTCAAGCAATCGTCCTTCCCTTTATAGACAATATCAATCAGCGCATCTTTTAGTATTTTGAAACACTATTTTCTATCCAAACTATTCACTTTCACATTTCAATATATCCGCATAGATAGGTGCCCAAAGTATTAGCGCTATTCAGTTTTATACCATTTTTCGCTCCCTCATAGGAATGAGTTTCTGCCATGCGTTCTTTGGTAGGATTGCAGGGAATGGAGTTAACAAACTCGTCATTAACTTGAGAAGGCCTATTTCAAAGTTCATTAAATTGTCATCATCAACTTACAAGACTGTTATTTGGAGCAGTGAGTAACTCTTTGCCATCAAGAGTTCGTAGAGGAACTACTGTATAACGATGGTCCCTGAAAACTACTTATAACAAGTTATACACAAATCCCGTATTGTTGGAATCAGATGAATATCAACTGCATCCATCACCCCGCATCACTCGTTATGACTTCCGCCTTATTTCGGTGTTCATGGCCCCCTAAGATTATTCTTGACAACAGCTTTCGATCTCAAATGTATGAGGTATATATAATAGATATACACTGTATCGTAGACACATAAAGACACATTTTAATTATATAAATTAAAATTGAACGAGGGTAGATGTAAATAAATAGTTCCACAAGAGTATTTGTCTTTTAGTCGAGTTCCACCTTTCCCTCCTCATTCACTTCATTAAGTTGTCTTTGTATTCATTTATATCTAATATTGCCAACGAATATTTTTGAAAAAGCGTTGGACGAAAGGTGCCTTAGACATGACGTCCAGTTTATTTAAAGCTATATATCAGTTCCTCGGGTACAAATCTCTGTTTATATATATATATATATATATATTATGTAGATCCTGAAGAATGGACCAGCGCGAAACACCGAGTCGGTTGTCGATCAGTGTGCTGAATACTGAACTTTTAATATTTTCTATACAATCATTATTGCTTTAGATAGCTATTGAACACTTTTTTTCATTGAGCACTATCAAAAATTCACTTTAGATTGATATACGCTAAATTATATAATTTCAGATATATCATGAGATGTTATTAATACACACACACATACATATCTATCTATCATACTATCTCCCTCACTCTCCTCTCTCTCTCTCTCTCTCTCTCTATATATATATATATATATATATATATATATATATATATATATATTGAACGAATTTGGGTAGCAGATTTTCCTTTGTGCAAATTTAGTTGGTAACCAAAAACATTTAATTATTCCGGGAGATTTTAACTTCTGATCATTTTAGACTGTCAAAAAACATTTTCAAAGTGTTCCATTTGTGATGAGAGGGTTTTTATCTACAATTATGTATTCAGTGTTTTTGGTGGATTTCAAGTGTTCTGTCTGCTATGGGTGTCTTGCAGGAATGTTCAAATGTGTATTTTCTCGCTTCAGAAATGACGTATGAATGCCATAAATGCTTAGAAGATATTAGAAGATTTACGCTCAAATTTTCCCAAGAAAATAAAAAAATGGTACAGATCACACAAACCTAAAAATATTAAATAACTTAGAAAAACATTTTCTTTCATATTCAACAGAACATGTATAATACATTAATACATAGACACGCACATACACTAAATATACATATATATAATGTATGTGTGCTTGTGTGTATAATAAGCGAATTTCGTTGAAGAGCATGAAAATTGCTGTTTGTCGCCATTCTTTGTTGACGAGGAGCACGCATCCTAACCCGAGTTCACTTTGTGCTTTCGACATAATTTAAACAACCGAATTCCATGACATTCTATTACAAATTCATTTCTTTCAACATTTAAGATCGACAAAGATTATTTATTTAAGGAATCTGGCTCGCGGAGAGGTTATTCGACGCCAATGAAGAAGTTAAAACATCGAGTGATAGTCAATCAAGATGAAGATCAATGCCAATTTCTTTTTATGTGGCTTTCCCCCTTGTCATTACTGTCTGTTCTCATTTTTATATTTCCGCTTTCTTTCTCACTATCCTCCAACAAATATCACTCAGTTTTGCTGAAAAAAGGCACTATAATGTCGAGTGACACATACACATACACTATATATATATATATATATATATATATATATATATATATATATATATATATATATATATATATATATATATATATATATATACTAAAAAAAATGATGATGAAAAAAGTTGTCTGACCCTAAAAGAAGTAAATAGTCCGGACTGTAAACGTTGTCATCGACCACTCTCTGTGTATATGAGTAAATACACACGCACGCACATACACATACACACACATATATATGTATGCGTGTGTGTTATACATACTTTAAAATAATCTTGTCTTTCGAATTTTCGGATAGTATTGTACATCATATACAAACACATATATACATGTGTGTGTGTGTGTGTGTGTGTATGTGTGTGTGAAATACACGCATACACACACACACATATATACATACATATATATATATGTTATACACATTGTTGAAAATAATCTTTTCTTTTGGATAGTATTATACATCCTATACAAACATATATATAGATGTGTGGTTGTGTGTGTGTGTGTGTAATACACACACACACACATATATACATACATACATGAACACTAGACCTGGCTTCTTTAATATTTCCCCTTTTCTAGCAAGATTAATGCTCGACAAACATACATATAAGTTTTAGATCAAAATAAAATTCTTTTCGTTTTTCATTCAAAATACTCAAATTTTAGCAATACGTTTTCACAACATCGCCCACGTGACGACGACGTGATCACATTCAAACGGAACCCTGATCTTATAAAAGATTTCAGTTATCTGTTTGGATTGGTATTGCTTTTATGTCCATCGTCTTTTTCATGTTGAATCGTATATGGTCTATGTTAATTATATTTTATGAATGTCCTGAAGATGATCTATTAGACCGAAACGTCCGACGTCGACATTAAATATTAAAACAGAATAATCGCATATTAGGATTTTTTTTTGTTTTTTTTTCAGTATATTTTTCTTCATACTGTCGGATCTATATCCATATATTTGCTTAGATACATGTATATATATATATATATATATATATATATATACACATACATATATATATATATATATATATATATATATATATATATATATATATATATATATATATATAAAGAAAAATACAGAAAAAACAAAATTCTGAATATGCATTATTAATGTTAAAATAAAGTCGACGTCGGACGTTTCGGTCTATTTAAGACCATCTTCATGGACATTTTCATTTAAACATAATTAACATTAAAACTTATAACAATTTAACACAAAAGACGATGGATATAAGAGCCCAACAAATTCAGACAGATAACTGAAATTTTATACAGATCAGCGTTCTGTTTAAATATGATCACGTAGTCGTCACGTGGGCGATGTTGTTAAGACGTATTCGAAGATGATTTCCAAAATTAAAATATCAAAAGTCGAATGAAAAATTTTTATAAGGAATTAAAGAAATCTCTTCCGTTGATGTTGGAATACGTAGTGATCAAATTGGTTCTTATATCTTCAACAAGCTTGAAAGTCTTTTTCCCGTTACAATGCAAATCCAAAAGTGATTTTAAAAACGATGGAACAGTTCTAAAAACAGTTCGATAAAAATTCCATTCTTTACTTGATCAATAGATTCCTCGTCCAGCTTGAAATCTTCCACGTTATAAAAAGTAAATTCAGGTTTGTATATTTTCAGTAGACAGTATATATATATATATATATATATATATATATATATATTATACACACTGTTGAAAATAATCTTTTCTTTTGGATAGTATTATACATCCTATACAAACATATATATATACATGTGTGTTTGTGTGTGTATGTGTGTGTGAGTGTGTGTAATACCCACTGATTAAAGTAAAAATTGGGTGTCTATTTTAAATACGGATGGAGTGCAAAGTAATAATAACGTTTGAAGTAATAAAATGTCGAATTAAACATAAAAATTCATTACTTCTTTAGAAATTGCTCTGTTTATATTTCGGATATAAAACTGTGCAGATGTGGGCTCTGGAGAAAAATAATCTGAGTGAAATATAGAGACTTGCTTAACTGTGACGTTCTTCTTGGCCGAGCCGTAAAGCATGCCAGATGAAAGAAAAGGAAAACGCGGGATTTAGAGCTATTGGAGAACACATTTTCTTTAAGAAACCTTGAATGCACAAGCCGAGAAACGTAATACACATTGTTTAAAAAAAAATGTCCCTCTATTTCAAATACGAATGTTCACTTTAATAACGTTAGAAGTAATACATATATTTTTCCTGTTTGAGTTAATTGTAAAGGTTTTTGAGCAGGACGAAGTACAATGGAACAGGTCTTCAGTTGTAGGATTATCGTAGAGAAAGCCCCGAAACATCAGAAGAACGTGTTCCACAACTTTGTCGATTTCATGACGGTTTTTAGTAAATCCTTAGAGAATTCAATGTAGATAACGGAATTACCCATGTCACCCAGGCCCTATATAAAGATTCCACCGGCGCAGTTCTTCTGGGAAAACAAACGAGAGGATTCTTCCGGACAACTGTTTGCGTGCGACCGGGATGCGTACTTTCAACCACACTGTTCAACCTATTTCTAGAGAGAATCATGAAAGAAACCTTAAACAACCATGTTCCTTCAATCTTTATCGGTGATAGACTTGTCAGTAACCTACGTTTTCAGACGAAATTGACCTCATAGCAGGTAGTAATAGAGAACTCCAGGACTTGAGCAACAAACAAAGAGCAGGTGCATATGGAATAGAAGTCAGCTCCGGGAAATCCAAAGTAATAGCGAATAACGCAAACAGTAAAACCTGTGTCAACATTACCATGAATGAGAATTATTCACTGGAGGAAATGTCCAGTCAATGTACAGAATTCAAACCTTTGGTAGTTTCAATTTTCATATATGGATGTGAAACGGTGACACTTGTCAAAAACAGAGAGAAAATCCAAGTGTTTGAGGACAAATGCGCGAGAAAACTTCTTTGCATCTTCTGAGAACATAAAACCAATAATCTGTGCAGGTATATATATATATATATATATATATATATATATATATATATATATATATATATATATATATATATAGAGAGAGAGAGAGAGAAAGAGAGAAAAGAGAGAGAGACCAAATTAGATAATGATTTCTAATTTATTCTAACATTTACATTAAGGCATTAATTAATTATATTTAAGGTTCTTTGTCAAGTTTTTTGAATTATCATATACTTGTATTTTGATTGGTTATTCGTGCTTACGTAAGAATGTTTACCCTATTGACATGAGTTTGGTCGTTTTTTGAACTTTTTAAATCTTTATATTCTGAAATCAAAACCATCACTTGATAAGACACCAGAAGTGTTGAAATTAATTTAAATTAATTTATGGCTAGATTAAAGACTTGTTTTATCATTTCCCCACAATCAAAATGATAATGCCACTAAAACGCAAGTGGTTACTGGAAGTGAAAGAGAATGAGAACACATTAGTGAGGAGTATGCACAATAAACGGACAGGATTCAAGAAAGCAAAAAATAGTGGTTGACATTGCATTCAAATGTTTGAAGATTGTAGGTAGCAAGAAAGCAAGTAATCACAAGAGCATTCTCAAGGTGAGAAGTACGAGAAAACAAACTGTTGAAGTAGAAATTCCAAGTGTAAAATTTCATAGTTTCTTTGGAACGATTTCTCATTCTTTTGTATAAATTTTCATTAATATTTTTTATAATTTCTTCTTGCATTATTTTTTCTCATTATTATTATTTCTTCTTCGACTTCTTATGATATTTCTTCTTCTATTCTTCTTATTTATTATTATTATTTCTTGTCTTATTATTATTAATCCTTATTATTATTTCTTTTTCTTTCTTTATTTTTCATTATTATTTCTTATTATTATTAATATTTGTTGTTGCTATTATTATTATTTGTTCTCCTTTGTCTTATTATTATTTCTTCTTCTTATTATTTCTTCTTTTATTAATATTAATCATTGTTATTTCTGCTTCTCTCATTATTATTTCTTTGTCTTATTTCATCTTATTATTATTTCTACTTGTCTTATTGTTATTATTATTTCTTCTTATTATTATTTCTTCTTTTATTAATATTTCTTCTTTTATTTCTTTTTATTCTTCTTATATTATTATTATTATTATTATATCTTCTTCTCTTTCTTCTTCTACTTCTTTATCTTATTATTATTTCTTTTCTTCTTCTTATTAATCTTTTTCTTTTTGTCCTCTTCTTTTTCTCTCATTATTATTTCTCATTATACTTTGTTCTTTCTTCTTCTTTGTCTTCTTCTTCTTCTTCTTCTTCTTCTTCTTCTTCTTCTTCTTATTTCTTCTCTTATTACTATTATTAGTCCTTATTATTTCTTCTCTCATTATTATTTCTTATTATTATTTCTTCTTCTTCTTCTTCTTCTTCTTCTTCTTCTTCTTCCTCTTCTTCTTCTTCTGCTTATTTCTTCTCTTATTATTATTATTAGTCCTTATTATTTCTTCTCTCATTATTAATTTTTCTTATTATTTCTTCTTATTATGTCTTCTTCTTCTTCTTCTTCTTCCTCTTCTTCTTCTTCTTCTTCTTCTTATTTCTTCTCTTATTATTATTATTAGTCCTTATTATTTCTTTTCTCATTATTATTTCTTCTTATTATTTCTTCTTATTATTTCCTCTTCTTCTTCTTCTTCTTATTATTATTTCTTCTCTTATTATTATTATTAGTCCTTATTATTTCTTCTCATTATTATTTTTTCTTATTATTTCTTCTTCTTCTTCTTCTTCTTCTTCTTCTTCCTCTTCTTCTTCTTCTTATTATTATTATTATTATTTTCCTATTAATATTGTAATTTCTTCTCTTATTATTATCAATCATTATTATTTCTTCTTTTCTCATTATAATTTCTCATCATTTCTTCTTATTCTTATTATTTCTTCTTATTATTATTTTTTGTCTTCTTTTTCTTCTTCTCCTTATTATTATTATTTCTTATTATTTTTTCTTGTTATTTCTTTTCTTTTTATTATTAATCCTTATTATTATTTCTTCTTCTTTTATTATTATTTCTCATTATTATTTATTCTTATAATTTCTTCTATTCTGATTATTTCTTGTCATTCTTCTTGCTATTTTTATTATTTCTTCTTGTTTTATAATTATTTTTTCTTCTTCCTTTTATTATTTTTTCTCTTTTTATTATTAATCTTTATTGTTATTTCTTCTTCTTTCATTATTATTTGTCATTATTATTTCTTCTTATTGCTTCTTCTTATTTCTTGTTCTTATTTCTTCTTAGAATTTCTTCTTGCCTGATTATTTCTTCTCATTCTTGTTGTTATTTTTATTATTTTTTTTCTTGTCTTATAATTATTTTTTCTTATTATTATTATTTCTTCTTATTATTATTTATTATTATTTCTTCTTCTCTGATTATTATATCTCCTTATCAGTATTTCTTCTTATTATTACCATTTCTTCTCTTAATATTTGTTCTTCTTATTTCCCTTCCTGTATTCTTCTTCTTCTTCATCTTATTTTTCTCATTTTTCTTTCTTATCATTAATCATTCTTAAATATGTTTGTATTGTCATTCGTTTTCACTGTTAGAATATTGTTTTACCACTTTTGTGCAAATCCTTATATAAAGAATATGCATTGTTAAAGAGAAATTATTTTTTATTTATACTGGACATGAAGCGACAATGTTAGGCAATTTTATTGAAATTATAAGTACATTAACAGAGTAATTTGTAAAATAATTTGAAAATAATAATATCAGTTAATTATATATTTAAAATAATTTAACAAATTATCTTCGATATAAGGTTCCTCTAGGTATATTTATGATGTCTATATTCAGCGCCGTTCCAACATAATTATTGTTTCTATTGGATTGAAAAGGAACAAGTTTCAAAACGATAACTCGAAAAATAATCATTATAAGTCAAAAACAAGTGCAAATAAATAGAAATTATGCTTGTGGTTAGTTTCTCATTATTTACATACATATTTTAAATTGACGCTTTTCATTTTATTAGAAATCTAGCGTGGTTTTAATCACACGCGGTTGGAATCAATAAATATGGCTTTAACAAATTTTACTTAAATAATATACAATATATTGTTTTTATGAAATAATATACATGAATACTTAAATAAAAACCATAAATTTTACTTAATTGACTTTATTCCTTACAAGATTCTTTTGGAGCTGGTCAAAGATTAAAACTGTATTTTAATGCAGAATCAATTTTTATGCATTTACCTGTACCTTATAGCACACATTGCCATGTCCATTTTTCTTGTCTTTGGCAGTTCTTAATAAATTCTATTTTTTTTTATCTCAATTAAACTTTCCTCCATCCATTTACACAAGCCCACAAGATAGGTAAGGCATTGTTTTCCTCTGTGGCTCTGCATTTTATCACTCCTGTGAGTATAAAATTTTCCATGCTTTCTTTTTTCGTTATGGGCCCTATAAATGGCATCTGACTCTTCTTAATGTTGATTATAAGTGTCATTTGACTTCCATTTTCCCTAAAACTTCGTCATTGCAGATATGTTAGGTCAGTAGTATTCTCAGCATCCTTTTGTAGAACCACAATTGTTGCCTCAAGTCTCTTCTTCATCGGTAAGATTTTCCAGTATTCACGGCCATATAGAAGGACAGATATTACATAAGTTTTCGGTACTCTTTTCTTTGGTTCCGTTGCTTCAAGTCTCTTCTTCATCTGTGAGGAGATTAGCGAGTATTTACGGCCATATAGGGGGACAGCTATTACAAAAAATTCGGTATATTTTTTCGTTGCTGAGACTCGTTTTCAACCGTGAGGATATTGTCCAGTACTCACGGCTGTATAAGAGAAAAAAGATTACATGACATTATGGTACTTTTTCTTTCTTCTGCTGTTTCAATTTCTTCTTTATCTGTAAGGTGATTTCAAGTAGTCACGGCTATATAGGAGGACATATATTACATAACATTTCGGTACTCTTTTCTTGGCTTCTGTTGCTTCAAGTCTCTTCTTCATCTGTGAGGAGATTATCCAGTATTCACAGCCATATAGGGGGCCAGATATTACATAACATTATGGTACTCTTTTCTTTGATTCTGTTGATTCAATGTCTTCTTTATCTGTAAGATAATGTCAAGTATTCACGGCCATATAGGAGGATAGATATTGAATAACATTTCGGTATTCTTTTCTTTGCTTCTAACAATTTTTTTCCAGTTTTTAATATTTTGCTTATCTTTTTTAAGCTATTTATCATTATCCCTATTATACTTCTGAGATGTTTAAATTGTTGTAATTATTTGAATTTAGTATCACAATTTTGCAAGTTAAATGTAGCTTTGCTCATTTTGCTAACAGCAATATATTCTATCTTCTTGCAAATCCTGCTTCGTTTGAACTGTTTACTTTTCTTCAATACCTTCTGCGGAAGTTCGTGTAAAAAGTTACCAAAGATCCCGATCCAGATCCTGATCCAAATCCCGATCCCTATCCAGATCCAGATCCTTCTCACTCTTTGCAAGAATCGCTCCCTGATCGACTATGTCTTTATGAGTATAGCCGAATTCACCACGATTGTCCTTCTCCTAGACCGGTTGGCACCCAATGCTATAGGAACCAGTATTTTCTGCTATTCACCCATAGCTAGGGGAGAAGAGATGGTTTCATAGCTTCCCCAAGTGTATTTGCACATAAGTGAATATAACAAACTTGATAGGAATTCGAAAAATCTTCAATCCATAGTGCTTGAATATTCTATAAATACCAACCAATAGTGCTTGAATATTCTATAAATACCAACCCATAAATAATCAACAGAAAATACAATGTGTTTAAAACAATTCTCGATAATTTGCTTTCGGTATCTGATGAAGTAAACGACAATGAAACAGCTCACATAATATGTATGCATTATACAATTCGGAACCATGTTAAGTCTTACGCCATGCATTTTGAAAATATATAGTTTATTGATTAGGGAGAGATTGCTCTATACTCAGTCTATGTGGACTGAGTTATTCTCATTTCCCTAGAAATAAACTTGTAGAAAATGATGGATGGCTTGGGTTGACAGGTGAACGTGAACAGTAACTAATTCAACGTAGTTGTGGGAGAGTTCATTGAATAGAAAATCCGATTCGAATCCACCGAAAATTGATTCAGCTTATCAACTTTCCAAGTAGCACGTGAGATTTACTTATATGCTACTTTAAATAATCAGTTCCAGCGTAGATAAAAAGTTGAAAATGGTAGGTATAAGGAAACTGAAAGAGAGAAAGAGAAAGAGAGAAAGAGAGAGAGAGAGAGAGAAAGAGAAAGAGAGAGAGGGGGGAGAGACATAGCTGCACAGATTCTAAACAGGCTGTGATAGATAGATAGATAGATAGATAGATAGATAGATAGATAGATAGATAGATAGATAGATAGATAGATAATGAACAGACTGGGATATATATATATATATATATATAAACAACACCTAATCAGGGAACAAATAAATAAAGCAATTTCCACACCCAGAGAAGACACTCTAATGTACAAGATTAAAAATAAATCTAACCGCATCCCTCTAGTAACAACTTTCAATCCCACTCTGCCTCCACTATCCCAAACAATCAAACGTCGCTGGGAAAAACTACATCTCAAACCAGACCTAAAAAAATTGTAGTAGTAACCATATTTCAGGGGACAACGTAATCTGTAATAAACTAACAACAAAAACAACAGGATTTTCCCAACCATGTAACAACAAAAGAAGTTTTTGCTGCAACCATATTAAACACACGAATTCATTCACTAGCTCAATCACTAAATCTACTTTCAAAATCTACCACGATTCTAACTGTAGAAGTCATAACATAATTTACCTCCTAGAATGCACACTATGCCAGAAACAATATGTTGGAAAATCTGAATGGCCCTTTCACTACAGAATTAATAATTATCGCAATCGAATAAAGTCGACTCTCCATGAAAAATTATTACCTGTAGAACAACATTTCCGCCTGGAAAAACACGATTTCAAAACCCATGCCAAATTCACTATAATTGAGAGAATAGAAAAGTTCAGAGCATATAAAATTTTTAGAGATTTTAGAGTCCCATGAAAATAAGTGGATACAACATCTAAAACACACTATGCAGCCGGGATAAACCATAAATTTAACAATATAGATAGTACTAATATATAACTTTACAAATCAAAACCTACCCACATTTCTCACCTACACAAGACAGACATGCGTACGGAGGTGTGGAGGCCTCACACTTATACACACACCCACACGAATATACACCCTTACACACATCATACTCACTCCCTCCCTAATGAGCCAAATGATAACACACACCCACAGCAATACACACGCTTACACATATACTCACTCACTCCCTAATAACCAAATAACACACACACAAACACTTAACAGAGACACATACCCTCTCCAGGACCAATAAAACTGTCAAACTGACCAAAGGAACTCAGAGAAGCATAGATCCATCCAGCTCTTATCTCAAATAACAACTTAAAAGAGACTGTTTGATCAACACAAGGAATGTTAAAAGATTCATGTTAAAAAGATAAAAAAATAAAAATAAACAAATGAAAACTACAGACATTTTCTCCATCAAGACATTCATTTCTGTAGTTCACTGCTACCAGCAAGCAGAAACATTTCTCCTCCCGATGATGGCCATTTTGGCCGAAACTAGTTGAGGAATCTAAATGAAATAATAATGAAAAAAAACGAAAGAATATTAATCTACAACCCAGTGTGTCTGAAGATTTTAATTTTTTAATATTTTTTTGTTCAATATATATATATATATATATATATATATATATATATATATATATATATATATGTGTGTGTGTTGTGTGTGTGTGTGTGTGTGTGTGTGTGCGCGCGTGTGTGTGTGTGTAAAATAATATATAGTGTTAATTTGAAAGACCTTTGAAGCTAAAATTGCTGTTTTTTCAATGATTTGCTGAAAAGAAAGCATTTAAAGCAAGTGCGCTTTAATCAGTGTGAGTTTGGTGTATATTTTTCTCGTTTGTTTATTTATTTTTATATTTTTGATTTTTGTATTTAGTGTGCGTCTGTTTTTCCGTTTTGCAAAGCGTGTACATAGTTGTGGTTGTGGTTGAGTATTTTTTTATTGTTTGATACTGTAGTCTGTCTCTTCTGGGTGGATTGTGCTTGAGATTGGATGTTAGGTATGGTGAATTTTGTCTGTGATGAGACTACGTTTTGACGGGAGAGTCGATTATTATATATATAAATACTACTACTCATATATGAAGATTTATATATATATATATATATATATATAATATATTATATATATATATATAGAGAGAGAGAGATAGATAGATAGATAGATAGATAGATAGATAGATAGATAGATAGATAATGAACATACCGGGGTAGGTAGGTAGATAATGAACAGATGTAAATAAATAGATAGATAATGAACAGACTGAGGTAAATAAATAGATAGATAATGAACAGACTGAGATAGATAGATAGATAGATAGATAGATAGATAGATAGATAGATAGATAGATAGATGAATCACTAAGCTGAAACTCATATTGCTGCTGTTGTAGTTTTATTTTCGTTACTGTATACATCTTAAATTCGCCCTTTATTTAGTACATGCACAATGTATTCTATTTTGTATCCCTTACTGAAATTCGATCTAGAAAATATATGAAAATAAGAATATCAAGAAACATAAAATTGCAAAGACCTTGGATATTACTGACACTTATTGTTCAATATTTGAACGATAGTAAATAACATATTATGTATGTGTATGAGCAACTATCACTAAACAGCACATAAAATATAACGTAATGTTAGGGAAATTTAACCGAAATGTGAATAATATAACAAAAAATATTCAAAGTGTTTTGAATAGAGCAGGAATTACGTGACTATACTTACAGCCATATGCTACGCAGGTGACACTAGTCTGATGGCAGATTCAAAAAGAAAATTGAAACATCTATCAAACAAGTCTCATCCCAAAAACCGAAATGAACTATTAATTGTAATAAAATGGCTTCAATGATTGTAATTAAAAGAGAAAACTCGGTGTGTGAAATATTCATCAGTGATGATTAAAATGAAGTATGAATAGAAATTTTGTTTTTATTCAACTGTCGTAATAGTTAAATTTCAGATATTATGCAAGATATTTATTAATCGAATAACGTCCTTAGAAACAAAGGAAAAGTTACTGCTTACTGAGTAATGCTCAATTGACGATGTCGTTTCTATATATTGATGGGAGAAAGTAGACGAGAAAGAAAAGAGATGTGGTTCTTCAGCCAAACGATGATTATTCTGCGAATAATCCTTTAAAGACGATTTATTAATGTCATATTAATAAAAAAAAACCGTTGGTAGAACCAACGAACAACTTACCAAAAGACCTGAATACCCTTAGTCAAGAGAAAATCTCGAACAAGGACTACAATAAAAAATAAATAAAAATAAAAAGACTCAAAGGCAAACTCACTAAAGAAAAGTGGTCAACGCCTAGACAGAACAAAAAACGCTTGACAACCTTAATTCCTATGAAAGGCTGGCCCTAGCCGTAGCTAGAGTTTCACGCTTACGCGAACTTCAGACGACTTATCTATCTATCTATCTATCTATCTATCTATCTATCTATCTATCTATCTATCTATCTATCTATCTATATGAGTGGAGAGATAGATAGATAGATAGATAGATAGTTTAGATAGATAGATAGATAGATAGATAGATAGATAGATAGATAGATAGATAATACCGGTCGTTTCTATTTCGCCCGCCTCATCTTAATCATATTGGAAAAGGCATGAATTCATTTCCCTGAAGCTGGGGATTAAATATAAGAATAGGTTGATTTCTGATGCCGTCGGTCTATGAGAAGAGACAAACATTGAATTTAAACACGAGGAGGACAATTCAGAACATCGTTGCATCCTTTGCACCATTTTATATTATCAGTCCGGTTAACGCTCTTCCCCGGTCTTTTGATCGTCTTGCTTGGGTTGGATTAATTAAAAAAAAAAAAAACGAAAGGAAAAGCTCTTGAAAATCTGTGACTAGTTTTTTCAGAAGGGATTACACAACAAGCAAGTCATTTGTGTGGATAGTCTAGAAGTTTAGTCATAAACTAAATTATTAAATCCGGATACGTTGTAATTGAAGGGAAAGTCCAACGTTATATATCTTCTTCTATATTTCGTATCTCTTCAGAATGGAAGTTATAATGGCTCTCCACAACATACTATCTTTTGTAGCTCTTAAAAATATTCTTTTTAAATATCAATCCCAGTCCATGCTCTGCCATCTACTGATACAAACATTTTAGGTATGTTACTCGTTACTTACAGTTGCCATTATTACTTTCAATATACCCTGTAGGTATCAAATTTTCCAAGCCTTCTTTCATCATAAAACACCAACAGGCTGGAATGCTTTGTTTTTTCGCTGATGAAAGAAGTCTTTGGCTAAGATCAAAAGGTAAGTCTAAACAACGATAAATTTTTATACAGAGACCAGACTGAGATTCTAAGAATCATATATACCAAGTTCCTGGCAACTGAGATAGTTCTGGGAGCTGTCAGCAACGAAGGAGATATCATATCTCCTCAGTTCTTTGCTTAGGACTTAAGAGCCATTCCAAAAGTCAGGGGGTGCTGGGTAGAGTTGTGAAACTCTGGTTAGACAGGTTACGTCTTTCAACAAGGCTCTGAATCGTCTCATAAGGCTAAGACAAGATAAGTATAAATGCGTGACAAAATCCATGATCATTTGAATTGAGTCTATTGAACTAAATTTGAATCCATGGATTACTACATATTGGGCATTGTTGAGAGAAATGTCACTGAAAACCTCCACCCCACCCATAACAACGTAAAATCTCTTAAGTACAGCAAAACAAAGGACTAAGTCCAAAATTGATTCGGGTATATCAGCGCCTTCGACACCGTCTCGGTATAGCCATCGATGATAATGGTGGATTCATTGCATATATGATAGATTAAACATTTTGCAACAACTTGCTTTCAAGTAAATCTTTTCTTTCATGATCTATACATCTTTTGTTTTTGAATTCCTACAAAGGTCCAAAAAATCTGGACTTTAATATTTCTGGTCCATCCATGTTTTTGTATATACAAATATATATTAATATGAATTAAAGACGACTAACAAGGTACTGCGATTAAGTTTTTATTTAACATGTCTTGTGTTCTAATAATTTTGTGTTTTCTGGTCATGAGATATGTAAAAATTGTCCGAATATTCTATATATGCGAGAATTTTGCGGACATAATGAGGATAGAGGGCTTAGAAAATTTGATACTCATAGGACGGATTGAAGGTAAGAGAGTCAGATGAAAGCAACACCCTACCTACCTGGCTAACTTGAGTGAATAGATTTCTGAGCAGGGTTCGGGAGAGATGGAAAAAAAGACAATCGTTATTTAAAGCTAGAAAGGATAGGAAATAGTGGAGAGCCATGGTCACCAACATTCTTAAGGTGACATGGCACATAGTAGAAGATATGGGAGGAAAGTGGTGAATATTCTGTATATCAGAGCATTTTCGAGCACATAATGAGGATAGAGGACTTGGAAAATGTGTTACTCACAGGACAGATTGAAGGCAAAGGGACAGAGGAAAGCAACGCCCAACCGACCTTATAAGCTTGATGAATGAATTTTGGAGCAGGTTTTGGGAGAGATGGTAAAAAGAAGAGTTATTAAAAGCTAGAAAGGATAGGAATTAGGAGAGCCATGGTCACCAACATTCTTAAGGTGACATGGCACATAGTAAAAAGATATGGGAGAAAGTGATGAATATTCTGTATATCAGAGCATTTTCGAGCACATAATGAGGATAGAGGACTTGGAAAATGGGTTACTCACAGGACAGATTGAAGGCAAAAGGGACAGAAAACGCCCAACCGACCTTGTAAGCTTGATAGAATGAATTGCGGAGCAGGATTTGGGAGAGATGGTAAAAAGAAGAGTTATTAAAAAGCTAGAAAGGATAGGAATTGTGGAGAGCCATGGTCACCAACATTCTTAAGGTGACATGGCACATAGTAGAAGATATGGTAGGAAAAGTGATGAATATTCTGTATATCAGAGCATTTTCGATCATATAATGAGGATAGAGGACTTGGAAAAAATTACTCACAGGACAGATTGAAGGCAAAAGGGACAGAGGAAAGCAACGCCCAACCTACCTTTGCTTGATAGAATGAATTGCGGAGCAGGATTTGGGAGAGATGGTAAAAAGAGAAGAGTTATTAAAAGCTAGAAAGGATAGGTAATTGTGGAGAGCCATGGTCACCAACATTCTTAAGGTGACATGGCACATAGTAGAAGATATGAGAGGAAAGTGATGAATATTCTGTATATCAGAGCATTTTCGAGCACATAATGAGGATAGAGGACTTGGAAAATGTGTTAAGGGACAGATTGAAGGCAAAGGGACAGAGGAAAGCAACGCCCAACCGACCTTGTAAGCTTGATGAATGAATTGCGGAGCAGGATTTGGGAGAGATGGTAAAAAGATAAGAGTTATTAAAAGCTAGAAAGGATAGGAAATTGTGGAGAGCCATGGTCACCAACATTCTTAAGGTGACATGGCACATAGTAGAAGATATGGGAGGAAAGTGATGAATATTCTGTATATCAGAGCATTTTCGAGCACATAATGAAGATAGAGGACTTGGAAAATGGTTTACTCACAGGACAGATTGAAGGCAAAGGGACAGAGGAAAGCAACGCCCAACCGACCTTGTAAGCTTGATAGTGAGGAGCAGGATTTGGGAGAGATGGTAAAAAGAAGAAGAGTTATTAAAAGCTAGAAAGGATAGGAAATTGTGAGCCATGGTCACCAACATTCTTAAGGTGACATGGCACATAGTAGATATATGGGAGGGATGAATGGAGCACATAATGAGATAGAGGACTTGGAAAATGTGTTACTCAGAGGACAGATTGAAGGCAAAAGGGACAGAGGAAAGCAACGCCCAACCGACCTTGTAAGCTTGATAGAATGAATTGCGGAGCAGGATTTGGGAGAGATGGTAAAAAGAGAAGAGTTATTAAAAGCTAGAAAGGATAGGAATTGTGGAGCCATGGTCACCAACATTCTTAAGGTGACATGGCACATAGTAGAAGATATATGGGAGGAAAGTGATGAATATTCTGTATATCAGAGCATTTTTGAGCATATAATGAGGATAGAGGACTTGGAAAATATGTTACTCACAGGACAGATTGAAGGCAAAAGGACAGAGGAAAAGCAACGCCCAACCGACCTTGTAAGCTTGATAGAATGAATTGCGGAGCAGGATTTGGGAGAGATGGTAAAAGAGAAGAGTTATTAAAAGCTAGAAAGGATAGAAATTGTGGAGAGCCATGGGCAACATTCTTAAGGTGACATGGCACATAGTAGAAGATATGGTAGGAAATGATGAATATTCTGTATATCAGAGCATTTTCGATCATATAATGAGGATAGAGGACTTGGAAAATGTATTTACTCACAGGACAGATTGAAGGCAAAAGGGACAGGAAAGCAACGCCCAACCTACCTTGTAAGCTTGATAGAATGAATTGCGGAGCAGGATTTGGGAGAGATGGTAAAAAGAGAAGAGTTATTAAAAGCTAGAAAGGATAGGAAATTGTGGAGAGCCATGGTCACCAACATTCTTAAGGTGACATGGCACATAGTAGAAGATATGGGAGGAAAGTGATGAATATTCTGTATATCAGAGCATTTTCGAGCACATAATGAGGATAGAGGACTTGGAAAATGTGTTACTCACAGGACAGATTGAAGGCAAAAGGGACAGAGGAAAGCAACGCCCAACCGACCTTGTAAGCTTGATATAATGAATTAAAGCAGGAGTTTGGAGAGATGGTAAAAAGATAAGAGTTATTAAAAGCTAGAAAGGATAGGAAATTGTGGAGAGCCATGGTCACCAACATTCTTAAGGTGACATGGCACATAGTAGAAGATATGGGAGGAAAGTGATGAATATTCTGTATATCAGAGCATTTTCGAGCACATAATGAGGATAGAGGACTTGGAAAATGGTTTACTCACAGGACAGATTGAAGGCAAAAGGGACAGAGGAAAGCAACGCCCAACCGACCTTGTAAGCTTGATAGAATGAATTGCGGAGCAGGATTTGGGAGAGATGGTAAAAAGAGAAGAGTTATTAAAAGCTAGAAAGGATAGGAAATTGTGGAGAGCCATGGTCACCAACATTCTTAAGGTGACATGGCACATAGTAGAAGATATGGGAGGAAAGTGATGAATATTCTGTATATCAGAGCATTTTCGATCATATAATGAGGATAGAGGACTTGGAAAATGTGTTACTCACAGGACAGATTGAAGGCAAAAGGGACAGAGGAAAGCAACGCCCAACCTACCTTGTAAGCTTGATATAATGAATTGCGGAGCAGGATTTGGTAAAAAGAGATGGTAAAAGAAAGAAGAGTTATTAAAAGGTGACATTAGAAAGATATAGGAGCATTTTGATCATATAATGAGGATAGAGGACTTGGAAAATGTGTTTACAGGATGGATTGAAGGCAAAAGGGACAACCGATTCTTAATGAATTGCACATTTGGGAGAGATGGTAAAAGAGAAGAGTTATTAAAAGTAGAAAAGGAAGATGGAGAGCCATGGTCACCAACATTCTTAAGGTGACATGGAATAGTAGAAGATGGAAGGAATATGAATATTCTGTATATCAGAGCATTTTCGATCATATAATGAGGATAGAGGATAAAGGACTTGGAAAATGAGGAAAGCAACGCCCAACCTACCTTGTAAAGCTTGATATAATGAAATGGAGCAGGATTTGGGAGAGATTGTTATTAAAAGCAAAATGGTCACCAACAGAGGTAAAGCAAGTGATGAATATTCCCAACCGACACATAATGAGGATTTGGAAAATGGGTTACTACAGGACAGATTGATAGAATGAATAGAATGAATTTGGAGCAGGATTTGGGAGAGATGGTAAAAGAGAATAGTTATTAAAAGCTAGAAAGGATAGGAAATTGTGGAGAGCCATGGTCACCAACATTCTTAAGGTGACATGGCACATAGTAGAAGATATGGGAGGAAAGTGATGAATATTCTGTATATCAGAGCATTTTCGAGCACATAATGAGGATAGAGGACTTGGAAATTGTGTTACTCACAGGACAGATTGAAGGCAAAAGGGACAGAGGAAAGCAACGCCCAACCGACCTTGTAAGCTTGATAGAATGAATTGCGGAGCAGGATTTGGGAGAGATGGTAAAAAGAGAAGAGTTATTAAAAGCTAGAAAGGATAGGAATTGGAGAGCCATGGTCACCAACATTCTTAGGTGACATGGCACATAGTAGAAGATATGGTAGGAAAGTGATGAATATTCTGTATATCAAGCATTTTCGATCATATAATGAGGATAGAGGACTTGGAAAATGTGTTACTCACAGGACAGATTAAAAGGCAAAAGGGACAGAGGAAAGCAACGCCCAACCTACCTTGTAAGCTTGATATAATGAATTGCGGAGCAGGATTTGGAGAGATGGTAAAAGAGAATAGTTATTAAAAGCTAGAAAGGATAGGAAATAGGAGAGCCATGGTCACCAACATTCTTAAGGTGACATGGCACATAGTAGAAGATATGGGAGGAAAGTGATGAATATTCTGTATATCAGAGCATTTTCGAGCACATAATGAGGATAGAGGACTTGGAAAATGTGTTACTCACAGGACAGATTGAAGGCAAAAGGGACAGAGGAAAGCAACGCCCAACCTACCTTGTAAGCTTGATATAATGAATGGCGGAGCAGGATTTGGGAGAGATGGTAAAAAGAGAATAGTTATTAAAAGCTAGAAAGGATAGGAAATTGTGGAGAGCCATGGTCACCAACATTCTTAAGGTGACATGGCACATAGTAGAAGATATGGGAGGAAAGTGATGAATATTCTGTATATCAGAGCATTTTCGAGCATATAATGAGGATAGAGGACTTGGAAAATATGTTACTCACAGGACATATTGAAGGCAAAAGGGACAGAGGAAAGCAACGCCCAACCTACCTTTTAAGCTTGATAGAATGAATTGCGGAGCAGGATTTGGGAGAGATGGTTAAAAGAGAATTGTTATTAAAAGCTAGAAAGGATAGGAAATTGTGGAGAGCCATGGTCACATATTAGAAGATATGGGAGGAAAGTGTTGAATATTAAAGATATTTTATGTTTCAATCTTAAACGCAATCTTGGCTTGACCATGTGAGTTGAAGAGTCTCTCAATTATTCATAAATTTTTTCTCAATGCAGGGTTATGGGATATTTCCGGTTTGTTGTGGTATTGTAACGGCTGTTGACGAGGGACATGTGGATAAAAGCGTTGACTGGAGTAATACAGCAGAAGTGAACAAATTTAGTTGCATTTTTACTATACGTAGAATTTGGAGACAGAATATCGTTTCACACGTGACTGAAACTTAAATTTATGACATGTATACATATTCTAAAAAATAACGTTTTAACGAGTTTTTCATTACGATCCGTGTATGGATTATTAGTTTTTTAACATATCTATTTTAAAAATGAATGAAAAAGAAGATTCATTTTAGTCAGCTGTTGCTCTTTATCTTTATAAAACTCTTTAAAACTGGAAAAAAGAGAAGATATATGCCATTTATAGAGACGGTGGCATAGCTGAGAGTAATACTCCTAAGTTTTTCTTGAGGTTCAGCAGAGGAAGTTTTGATTTGGAAGATGATCAAATGATGACCAAATCGAAACACTGATTAAAAATAACCCAGATCATATGAAACAAAACATGGCAAAGACCAACTACCTTATGAGCATTGTAAAACAAAAAGAAATTAGTACAACTTAGCTGGGGTGTCTTCTACTTCAACCTTACCTACCTGATCTGGCAGCTTTGGATTACCACTTATTTCGATCTTTACTAATATGTCTAAATGGGAAGAATTTTAATTTTTCTTGACGCGTACTGCAACGACCACTTTGACCAGTGCATTATCAAGAAAGATGTCAAATTTGGAAAGATTGAAAAAATCATCCACCTCAAAGATGGCAAAAGGCAAAAACATAATAATGCATATATAGTTGTATAAATTTATGTACAAATATCTCGATATTTTCTTTGAAATTAATTTACAAAATGCTATAAACATTTGGTCAAACGCAATACACACATACACACACACATATATAGAGAGAGAGAGAGAAAAGAGAGAGAGAGTGGGAGAAAGATAACGTATTTATAAATGAGTTTATGTTATTTAATATAAAGCGGATAGAAGAATATAAATACTTAAAAAGAGATTAGCAATGAAATAGAGTTATTAGTGAATGTTGCACACGTCACCATTATACAAAGTCTATGTGACTCGAAGCGGATAGCGACACATATAACCTGGAAATGTTGTGTTTAAAGTAGGGACAGGTTGTCTTGACAGTTTGTATCTAAGATGAATGCAACATTGATATCATATTTAAGATAAGTTAGATCAACAATGGAAGCGACTGAATTTTACGCGATGACACTTTGCAGTTTGTATCATGTGAAAATTGCAAATATGTTTAACGAAAACCTGGAGGTGTCGAATTTGAAATCTGTCAAGTTCGAAATGACCTTTCCTACTTCTGTGATCAATAAATCAACACCGGTGATGTTTCCTATCTATGTGACTTCGGGTTGAATGTCAACGAAACGGAGAATTCCTGTCCTCTCTTGTATCAATGTACGAATAAATGTGAATGGCTTATGTTCTATGCACGTCTAAACAGAAATCCTAAAAAAAAACACACTCACACACATAAACGACTATTCTTTACAAAATACAAACACACATACACACATACACACACACACATACACACATACATACACACACAGAGACACACATACACACACACACACAGAGAACATAGAGCATAATATTATAATTATTTTCTATTTTAAAATATGGTTCCATCGCTATATATATATATATATATATATATATATATATATATATATACACACAGGAAATGAGATGGGTAAATTGTCGCCATTTTATATTTTAAATTTCGTGTTTTGTACGTTATTTGATGTTGTCGACTGCACAGTAGTTTCAGTTGGGCACAGTCTTGGAGAAGAAGAGTGCCATAACTCAATTCACTCCGCCAGAAATTTGGAAACGGCATGCTTTAGTACTTTGTATTCGCGCTGTAAGCTCCAATACGAAAAGTTCCTAGTGTTTGGACGTCAATCTGAGGACAGTGCAAAGGATAATGGTGATTACGAAGGTGTTTGTAGTGATCACTTGTGGTGGCGACGTTATGCCTCCATTCATCTTAGCACAGCATCAAAGACTCAACTAGAGGCCTAGCCTACATCAAGTGCGCTAAGGAGACAGTGCTGTCTTGGGTGAAGTGTGTAGCTGCTGGAAGACCCTATGTCTGGCAACATGACTCTACAACATGGCACACAAGCAGGAGAACACAGTCATGAGACAATTTCTACGGCCACATCATCGCTTACTCCCCAGACCGCAATCCGCTTGATTATGTTTTGGGGTGCAGTTGAGCGATAGACCAACAAACTCCTTGTAACATCAAAGATAATCTGAAGGCAAGAATTATTCAACAACTTAAAAAAGGAGACCATCCAGAAGAGAGGCCTTGGTTGAAGTCAATGACAAGTTTATTTAATAAATTTACTCTTTAATTTTTCAAAATATTTTTGTGTAATTTTTCAAATATATATGTTTTAAATCAGATCTCAGTGCTATTTCCAATTTTGCGTAATTTAGACGAAAATTTCTCCATCGCACACAGTATATATGTATATATATATATATATATATATATATATATATATATATATATATATATATATATATATATATCGTGAGAGAGATCAATGTATATATAAAGTCTGTATTTATATATTATCTTTGTATAGACAAAACATACTTATATTAATTATTTAATACACATATATATACACAGGTGTGTGTATAGATATATAAAAATATAAGTCCAGAAAATTAATATCTAAAAGAATATATAGAAACATCTATAAACCAGCTCATTTACAAAATGTCAAATGATGTTTTCAGTATTTTTATCGTTCAATGTTATTCTCTGTTATTTTTTCTTAATTCACGTGAGTTGCGGAAATAATTATTTCAAGCCCCTCTTTGGACTACAGCCTTTCGATGTTCTCCACCTTTACTTTCTGGGGATGCTGACCTCTCCTGGTATTCTCAAACATAATTTCCTAGAATCGAATACACATAGATCTATTCATGAAAAAACGGACTGAGAACGATCTGTCTGTATATTGAATAAAGGTTTCTATTCCAAATTTCCTAAAGGTTCTACTTTTACGAACTGTACCCCTTAGGTTCGTGAACAGTTACGACTATCTTCGATTTCTTGTCATTTGTAGCTCTGTGATTCAACTTTATCTTCTTAAATGACTTCCGAGAAATTTCAGCTGTTTTTTTCTCGTTGAAAGTATAACTGTAAGTTTCGTTCCTATTTTCTTTAAAATTTCTTCGTTCTAGTTATATCCTATTCGTAGTAATCTCAGCATCATCAGTATGTCGTGACTGTTACCAAATACATTAACAGACACATGAAGAAGACAGTCGGTTACAGCAGCCAAAATATTGTGAGTATAACAATCATGATGCGCCTGGTAAGGCATGTGTACGAAGAGCTATATTCATTAGTGCTTCAACTACATGAATTTAAGCGTGCTACTAGGTTGGAATCTTGGTTCCACGTTTTAACTGTCGAAACAGTTAAATGTAACCGCCTCTTCTACTCCAATAGCTTATTCTCTCGTACTTCCCGACAGCGGAACTCCCTTCCCCTTACTTGCTTCCCTGATAGCTATAATCTTCAAATAATCAAATGTAATGTCAATCAACATCTTCTAATCACTTGATCTTGATCCCCGTCCTTATCTTTATCTTTATGAACTGCTTAAGAAAATAATAGTATATATACGAGAATTCTCGATATATCAACTTAAAAATAACTGACTTTGTGCTTCTGTTATATTTTCTTTTTTTTCTTGTGTGCAAACAAGTGGTTAAAGTTTAGACAAAGTGTATATAGACATTTCCCAAATGTTTCTTCGTTAAGAGCACCTTCGGCTAATCTATTAGCTATTTTCCCGGCATTATCGTTCTCCTATTGCAAAACATGTGTAAGTTACTGATACATTGAAATATAACAAAAGCCGAAATATATTCATATTTTCATGAAAATATTTAAATAACACTTCTAATACATATACAACAAATCAAATCAAGAAAAAAAACACACCGAAAATATCATAAAGAATAAGTAACAACTTACAGAAAAAAAAAAAACATTAAAACAATATAAATCTTGCCTAGAAGAGAAAATAGTGATAATCACATTTATAGAACAACATATAGCCTAAAACAAAAGATCAGAAATAATCTCAAAATGCATGCGAGAAAACAAATTCCTTCTTTGCTATCTACAATCACGTCATATCCCAAAAGACTGAATTAATTTCCCATACCTTAATTCCAATAAACATTATACTCAATAGAAAAACAGAAATAAAGAGGATTGCGCGAAATTAACATACGCAAATAAAGGAATAACAATTTAAAAGAATAAAATAAAACAATAACAAAATAAAAGGTAACACGTATATATATATATATATATATATATATATATATATATATATATTATTGTGTGTGTTTAGAGATAGCAGATCATTATCAAACATATGTTGTTAAAGATAACAGAATCTTTTATCAAGAGCCTTTCCAAGCGTCATATAATGGCTTTAATTTCAAGGGAAAAGAAAGACAAAAAATTGTCCAAAATTCGGATATTTCTTTATTATATTGGTCTTCGATCAATGAGCCATCATATTGATATTACAACAAAGATGTTCACCGTCAAAGATGGCATCTTGCTTTGTTTACATAGAAGTTTGCTATGTGATGATAACGGTCGCGGAACAGCAGACGCCGGTCGTAAATTTGTAATGCAATTATATGACGTCGTATATTACCATGTGTGAAAAAGAAATGTTATCAACAGAACCATATGTTTAAATGCATTGTGATATATTGCGACTAGTTTGAAATGTAATTTTGTGGAGTGTGGATTGTTTCGTTTTAATGCAGATGGCTTCCAATATGTTAAGTTTCTTTTTACTCTGTGTATGTATAAATATTGTTGTATTTTCAACTAATATCTGTCTAATATTATGTACATGGCTATGTTTTATCTAAGATATCTTGTTTAACGGATCTAAGATCAGAAAGGTGAGAGATAAGTAATGTCCATATAATCACTCTGATAATGGCTCATGTGAGCCGAAACTTAGATCGACGATCAGTATAATAAAGAAATATCCAAATGTTGAACAATTTTTGTCTTTATTTTCTATTGAAACTGAACCCATTATACGATGCCTGGAAAGGCTCATGATAAAACATAATAGATATTCGTTGACTGTTATATTTAACAATATATGTTTGAATATTGATCTGATGCCCTATATATATATATATATATATATATATATATATATATATATATATATATATATATATATATATATATTAAAAGAAGAGAAGAGAGGTGCCGCAAACGTTTTTGGTTGTAATGTGGATTTATTTAGAAAAAATATTATGCTTTGTTTTACATAATTGTACTACACGTGTTTCTGGTCTCGTGACTGTCTTCAGGTAAAAGCGGAGATTTCCACATATTATTAAAAATAATTAATTTTTTCTTTTGTTTTTCAATGTTAAATATTCTCGATATGAGACATTTTCTGTGTTGCCAATTCAAGAAAGAAATTCGGATTACTAACATAGAAAATATATTCTTAATACCAGCCACTAAGATTTTATCTGGCCTTCTTAAGGATGGGATTTTTGGTAAGTCTTGAGACTTCCTAGGCTGTAATAAAAATATTACTGAAATTTTTCTCAGTGAGAAATGGGAAGTCGTGAAGGGGAAGGTATTTGTCAACTAACGTTGAGTTAGAAGCAAAGATCGTGGTGAAGCGCTTTGCCTATCTGACGAGTATGTGATTACCTCGCGGCCAATTTATAGTAGGCACTGACACTTTCCCTCTATTGAGAATTTATTTGGAGACTACCAGAACACCCGAAATCCAATTTGCTTGCCTGACCTGCTTCTGTATCTAGAAATCTCTTGCAATGACTGTGGGAAGTTCTAAATGCAAGTGTGTTACTACACCAGTGATAGATTTTGTAGTAGCGATTATCGTGAGATATAGCTACAGCACATTCAGGGATGAACCAAAGCTCACTGTTCGGCTTTTGTTTAAAACTCTTCATTACAGAATGGATCCATTCCGAGACGAGGATAGTAATTTTGGAAGTAGTATGTTTGAATAAGTTTGAAAGAGGAGCTTTCGGCATGTAAGATTTGAAGCTGTTCTAGTTGGCTATCGTGTACCGAAAATCATTCTATGGATCGGGGATGCCTTTAGTTTCGCATCCACTTTGACACTGACCAGTGAATGAGCTAAGTTTCCAGGAGGAAAATGCTTTGCATTTTTCAGGGGAGTATGTGAGGAAGGGGTCAAAGATATTTGCCTGATGTCCTGTCACAACAGTAAAGCGAGTACGTTCTTCAGTTAAATCCTCTCACTTCCTCTCTCCTCCTCCTCTCTTTCTCTCTCTGTCTCTCTCTATATATTAACCTATGAATATCTGCATATGTACACACAAACACACGCACGGACACGCTGAATATATATATATATATATATATATATATATATATATATATATATATATATATATATATAAGTATATGATTGGTATATACGGAATGAATTCCAATAACCAACAAATACTATTCTTAAAAGAGTGCTCAATACAAAGTAGAGCAGATATAATTATTTATTTAAAAAAATTTATAACATAAATATATTTATAAAATCACTACAAAAAATAGCCATTTTGTTTCAACATTTGGTGTCTTATCAAGTGATGATGTTGAATTCAACATCATCACTTGATAAGACACTGAGAGTGTTGAAACAAAATGGCTATTTTGTAGTGACTTTATAACATATTTATGTTATAATTTTTTTAAATAAATAATTATATATATATATAAATATATATATATATGATTTTTACGGATACACTTATTTGAGTAAATGCTCTCTTCTTAATTAAACAACATTAATTACATTTACTAGTCTGAATGCTCAAGATGGTAAAAAATATACTTTTTCCAACAGGAATCGAACCTAAACACTTTACAGAACAACCATTAAGCCTTACATGCTATGACCGTTCAACCACAGACAACTTCCAGTTATATATAGCTATATCCAAATACATGTGTGTGTGTGTCATTGGAATGCTAATCAATATTTGAGGAAAATTAAAGAATGAAAATTGACGAAGGTAAATTAATAGTGAACTAATTATGGATTAACTTCGAGTGATACATGAAATGTCCGGCGACCAATAGGTAAATAACATTTGGTGATCATTCTTTTGAAATTCTCAGAACTATATATACTTGTGCGTGCGTGTGTGTATATATGTTTGTATGTGTGTGTTTACCTATGCATCTATAAATACCAACATATTTCTAAAAGTGTAACACTTCTATATTAATACTAGTACCTCTCTAGATCACGGGATAAGGATTCCTAGATAGGTTATAACATAAGGGAATAGTACCAAGAGTGTACTAATAGCTGGAAGATGAAGTCATGTCTCTTCCAATTCAAAACGAAGCAGCTGATTCGAATTTGCAAACAGTATTTTGATTTCACTTTCTACGCCGACAATCGTAGACTACACATACGTATTATTTTTAGTATTTATAAGCAACAAGTACATATTATTATTAGCACCTATAAGCAACAAGCATATATTATTAGTGGTATCTGTAACCTTCAACACCTACAGTGGGGTCAGACAGGGCTGCGTCTTGGCTCCCACTCTCTTCGGGATTTTATTCGTTCTGCATTCGGCACATCAAGAGAAGGGATTTACCTATGTGCGATATCGGATGGCGGGCTATTCAATTTCGCCCGCCTCAGAGCTAGAATCAAAGTACGTGAAGCCCTTGACAGATACATGCTTTTTGCCAACGATGCGGTGGTAACGACTCACACCAGTCACTGATGAACCGTTTTTTCCAGGCTTGCAGAGAATTCGGGCTGACCATCAGCTTGAAAAGGACGAACGTCCTTGGACAAGGTACCAAAACACCAACAACCATCACCATTGATGACTATGAGCTTGGTGCAGTCCATCAGTTCACGTACCTTGTCTCCACCATCACTGACAACCTCTCCTTAGACGGAGAGACTGATAAGATTGATTTGGGAAGGGAGCCACAACCCTTGCGCGCATCCCGACACGTGTGTGGACCAATCCCAAGTTGTCGGTGAACACCTAGATGGCAGTGTACAACGGCTGTGTTATCAGCACACAGCTATATGGCAGCGAGGCTTGGACGGCGTACGTCAGGCAAGAAAGGCGTCTGAACACTTTTCACATGAGAAGCATCAGCCGCATCCTGGGAGTAGCTTGGCAGGACAAGGTGCTAACATTGAGGTCCTGCCTAGAGTAGGTTTACCCAGCATGTTCACACTGCTCAGACAGCGTAGACTCCGTTGGTTAGGCCACGTCCAACGCATGCCAAATGGCCGCATCTCCAAAGATCTGTATGGAGAGCTGGCCTCTGGAAAGAGATCCAACGGGCGACCACAGCTGCGGTACCCTGATGTCGTGAGACACAACATGAAAGCTGTGGACATCAACATAGAGTCCTGGGAGAGCCTGGCAGCCATACGATCGAAATGGAGAGGAAGCCTGACCAAACTCATCGATTCTTGGGGTGGAGAAGCTGAGACAAGTCGCCATGGAAAGGCAGGCCTGCAGAAAGTAAAGTGATAGCTCCAACAGACCAGAGACAGAACACACATGCGACCTCTGCAACAGAGATTGTCACCCCCGTATCGGACTCTACAGTTAAAGATGTCAATGCTCCAGTCAAGCAGACAACTAGGATGCTGCCCATGTTCAACGCTGACTGACGGAGGCTAACCATATAGACAACAAGTACATATTATTATTAATATCTATAGGCAACAAGTATATATTATTAATACCTATAAGCAACAAATGGATTTTATTATTAGTATCTATAAGACACAATTACATATTATTATTAGCACCTATAAGCAGCAAGTACATATTACTATCTATAGGCAACAAATACATATTATAATTAGTATCTATAAGCCACAAGTACATATTATCATTATCCCTTATAAGCAAAAGTACATATTATTATTAGCACCTAAAAGGAACACGTACATATTGTTAGTAGTAACTATAAGCAACACATATTATTAGTAGTAACTATAAGCAACACGTACATATTATTAGTACCTATAAGCAATAAATACATATTATTATTAGCACCTATAAGCAATAATTTCATATTATTATTAGTACCTATAAGCGACAAGTATATCTTATTATTAGTACCTATAAATAACAAGTATTCATCTTCTGTTATGTTCAATTCCCTTTTAGGAGATGGATGACCATGGTTTTCATGGTTTCCTCGCATTTATAGCCCTAAGCAACGCTTGCTCACTTACCAACACCCCCCCAGTTCTTGTTCTCCCATCCGTTTACACAAGCTCATTAAATAGGTTACTTATTGTTTCCTTTCGTGCCTCTTGCCTTCAATATATTTTCTGTATTCTCATTAACAGCCCTCAAGAGCCGAGCTAATTTTGAAATGTAGCAGCAAAGTTACTCGTACCGAAATTAAGAATTTACTTACAGACACCCCGTGACTGTCTAATTATCCACGCCCATCTTTCTTATTATGCGTCTTAGAAATAACAAAAATAACATTAACTAGCTTTCGTCTAATAGCCAAACAAATTATGTAACGTCGCATCCGCCATAATTTACCTTTCCTTACAAAGTAAGTTTTTAGAACAATTTAGAACGTTCCCTAATTCAACATTTTGATATTTTTCTCCGCCTTACTTCTTTTACAATATACAAGTTACAAAATAAAAATTCCATATTTACCCTGATAAAATTATCCAATGATCGAAACGCGTTGGTATTAATTTAAGCATTGTTGATCTTCAAGCAAGGTTATCAGGTTGAACAAGTTTTTTTTAAGCATTTCACCCCAAGCAAGGCGAGATGCCACTATCACGCAAGGGGTTTCAAAGAGTGAGAGTGAGAGTAAAGAAGCGTGATATAGGAAAGGATGAAGAGAAGGACGGGGAATAGATCAAGGCATCTAGAGATGTCGATTGACATTACATTTGAATAATTGAAGATTATAGCTATCAGGGAAACAAGTGACAAGAAGGGAGTTCCACAGGCGAGAGGTGCGGGACATGAAGCTATTGGAGTAGAAGAGACGGCCACATTTAACAGTTTTGACAGTGAAAGAGTGGGACCGTGATGACATAATTTAAATTCATGTTGTCTGGGAACTAGCGAAAGTAGCTCGTCGGAAGTATTTGTAGAAAAGACAGAAAGAGTCCAGTGCTGCTAAATATTTTGGATCATATTACGAATCAAGTGCTGCTAAATTTTGTATTCTCATTCATATCCGTCATTAACCCAGCTAATTTTGAAAAGTAGCACCCACAAGTCACTAATACCGAAATAAAGAATTTAGTAAAGATGACTTCTCAAAGGCTGCACATTCAGTTAATATAATCGTTAACGTTTTCGCAGATTTCTAAGCAGTACAATACATAGATTAGATTTTTTACAGTAAGGTTCACCCAGTACAAGGCCTCGAAGTAGGGGGTTACATTAAAAGGGAATTCATGTAGATTGGAGAAGATAAGCCTAAACTTGAACAGGTTAAAACTGTAGTAATTTGGGAAACATCCTCTTGGGAGTCGGTTCCACGGCGTAGTGGTTTGTAGGAAGAAACTGTTCGAGTGGAACTTACTTCTCACCAATGGAATGTTGGTACTTTGCTATTATGTATTTGGCAATGTGGATGGTATGCTACTATGTAAGAGGCATTGCAGGTACTAGCCCTGAAGATTAGAACTGGTGGAACCAAAGATTGTAGTTCGTCCGAGCACTTTCCATGGAAGTAGCAATAGAACCGTGAGAGTCTTGCCATCCTATCTGTAAATGAGATGTTTGAGGGTGGAAAATAATTTGTCACCCAAAAGTCCCGGAGACGCTTTTGAGCTCTAACGAGACTGGAAAGTAAGGATTGGGCAGGTTCTTCTCTATCACAGCAGTAATCTATTTTAGCCCGGATCTGGCTCTTGTAAATGTAGAGAATAGCATGAGGAATCAGGTATTTACTGGAGCAGTACTGGGTACCGACATTTTTTTCTTCATCTTTAGTGATGGATGGTATGTACGAGTTCCACTTGAGTTCAGGTGTGAATTTAAAGACCAATAGTCTTTCAAGGGACGGTATTTTCCCGAGGGGACATAAGTTCATCGTGTCTGGCGGTAGTTCGGGGTTCGATCGGAGATGATCGAACATAACCAGTTTGGTTTTCGAGGCATTGAATGTAACTAGCCAGTTTTCTCCCCACTTGAAAACTTAGTGGTAGATCGGAAGAGAGGTCAGCTGCCAATCTCTGATCATCAAAAGTTTTAAAATTGCGCCCGTATATCGTTGTATCATCGGTATAGATGTTTACAAATGATCTGAGTATATTCTTAAGCTGATCATTTTATTGAATTTGAAATTTGTTATTTTTTTTCAAACGAAAACAACGTTATTTTACATTTTTGTAAAATATTTAATCGGTAAATTCACCGAGGTTTAAAACATGCAGTATATGGCATAGATTTTAATCAGAATTTTGTTTATATGAATACTCACCATTATAAAAATTATAATGGCTATGACGAATGTAAAAAAGCTTTATAAATTAAATGGAATAAAAAGATCTCTTTTATACATCTGCCTTACAGATTAGAGTATCAGGAAAAACGTATAAAGACACGAAGTAATTACTGAGAGTCAAAGAAAAAATAAAAATAGAAAGGGAAAAGTTGCTGCCCAAACTAGATTTAGAAATTCATTGGTTTCACAATCATTGAAAATTGAATATGTATTCTTTTAATGTAAGCGAATAAAACCCACACTTAGAAAAACAGACAAGCATACAAAGGCATATAAAGAAGCGTAAACATACGTAGTCAGCGCACAGATACGTACACATGTATACACACATGCACACAGATAGATAAACAGACACATATATTTCAAGATTCAAGGTATATATGAACGTTCGGATTAATTACCAAAGGCTTTTTGAAAGAGAAAGAGAGACAGAAAGGAAGTAATCAATTGATACAGAGGACTAAGCATTTTTGCATGAATTGGAAGATGATTTTAGAAAGTATGATTATTATAATGAAAAGAAAGAAAAGTAACGTATATATTAGTGTGAAAGAAAGAAAAGGAAAAGAAACAGAAATGTACATAATAGTTAGTAAGCTATTCTGTTGGATTATAAATATTGTTATATATCTGTAACCTTGTACTATACAAACCTTATTAAATATAAGTGGACTTCTCGATGGTGAGTAATGGTCACGTGTATAGGCTCATTAAGCCATCTGCTCGACCAATGTGTAAAAGCTACGGTAGGTATCTTTGCTCTTTTGATGTAAGACCAGTTAAGTTTCTTCTCTGTGCCGTGCCAGAATCCATATTGCTCGTTTATAACTCTACCCAGCACTGGATATTGCTACTATATTTGGTTTACTTATCTTAAAATTCTTTCTTTTTAAGTATTAGCAAAATTATCAATCCTGACATAGCATCTCGTCTTCACTCGCATTCCCATCGCCGTAACGTAGCTTCCCAGTGGCTTTTTATATGAATAAGTTCATGATAGTTGTTATGATGCGCTTTCCTCTTTAGTACCTCGACTTTGTGAGGTACCAAGTTTAATTCTAGTGCTACTTCGTACCACTAGAATTAAACAGGTAGATGTAACCTCAAATACTATTTTAGTAGTTTCTCCTTTCACACTTCTTGACAATGGAACTGTTTTGTAGATTTTTGCTTTCCTGTCGATCTTCAATAATTTCTATCCAACGGCAATCGCCACGCTCTGTTCTTTTTTATTTTGTTCTTTTATTGGCCTTTCTTCTCACTAAAGTTTTCTCATTTTCTTTCACTCTCATTAACCTCTTGGATTTTATTTCACTTACCGCCATGCTTGGGATGAAATGATTATAAAAAATGTGTATAATTTCACTAAAGAAATACAATAACCAGCCTGCTAAGAATTCGATTGGGAAAACCTTACCATTTTAAACGTAAGATATTGAAAATACCTTGTTAATTTCATACATTAGAAGGGAAAATATGGTCATATATGAAAAGAGACATCTACCGGCTGATGATGAGAATAAGTTGGAAATGTTATGCAAATGCGAGCAACGATGGAGTTGTAAGGAAAATAAGAACCGAAATAAAATATATATTTACAAATGAAAAGAGACAATTTCTGTGACACATAATAAAGAAAAATAGTCCAAGAATTTAACATTCAGAGGATATATTCAAAGTGAGTGAATCAAAAAGGAATCGCATAAATTAATGAAATTCTATACGAATAATATTAAAGGATTTGAAGTTTAATTAGAGCATAAATTACAGAAAATAGTGGAGAGCCATTATCACCCCATAATGGCATATTAAATATATGAAGTAAGAAGTATATTCAGGAAGTCCAGAATCATATACATATCAAAAGATGTATATTATCCTTTTTTGTCTTGTTCTACTAAGAATAATAGAATAGATTCTTATAATAGATTCTTGTTCTACTAAGAATAATAGAATAGATTCTTATAATAGATTCTTGTTCTACTAAGAATAATAGAATAGTTTCTTATAATAGATTCTTGTTCTACTAAGAATAATAGAATAGATTCTTATAATAGATTCTTGTTCTACTAAGAATAATAGATTACTAAGAGAAACAAGTGAAACGCGGCAGTAAACAGGGTTGTTTCAGAGGAGGGAAAGATTAGCTGACTCTTAAAAATCAGCATTTAAAATTCTGCTATTTATCAACAGATCGATCTTCAGTGGAAAATACACCATTATTCTGTCAAATACATATGAAATGGATACACAAAATTAATTAAATAAAATCAATAATATAAATACGTAGATATACATAGATAGATACATAGATATATATGAAGAAGGTGACATAAAATAGATAAAAATAATGCAGATAAATAGATATATAAATGGATAAAAGCTAGCTAGCTAGCTAGCTAGCTAGATAGCTAGATAGATAGATAGATAGAAGCAGACTGAAAAAGATAAATAGATAGATGGATAAAAGGAATGCAGATAGATAGATAGATAGATAGATAGATAGATAGATAGATAGATAGAGATAGATAGATAGATAGATAGATTGGAACAAAAATAAGCTAAACAAATTCTATAAGCAAGAGAGAAAAAATAGAAGAAAGGACACGGGGAAATATAGCTTCGGGAGAAAATTAAGGAAACGATTTCTCTTCAAGAGATAAAAGGAAAAAAATTGTAAAATATGGCAGGGAGAGAATGAGGGAGAGAGAGAGAGAGAGAGCGAACGAGCGAAAGAGAGAGGTGGGGGTGATTTAGAAGTGGTGAAGAGATAGAGAAAGAAAGTGAAAATAAACAAAATAAGTGAAAGAGTAAAAGAGAGAGTGATGCCGAGCGGTTGTGGGGAAAACCGTTGACATAGAGAAATCAAGAAAGATAAAGAAAATGTCGAAAAGAATAATTCAGTTAAAGTCTATTGGAGAAATAGCATTTAGCGCTAAATAAAATAAAATAATCTTTGTAGCTGCGCATTCAAACACATACACAGACACACACACACACACACACACACACATATATATATATATATATATACATAAGATGCATAATATATATACATATGAGGTATAATATATATGAAGTATAATATATATAAGATGTATAATATATATATAAGTGGTATAATATATATGTAAGACGTATAATATAGATATATATGCATACATATATATAAAGGTATAATGTATATATATATATATATATATATATATATATGAGGTATAATATATATAAAGAATAATGTACATATATATAAAGGTATATTGTACATATACACACACATATATATAACATATATATAGTATATATATATATATATATATATATATATATATATATATATATATAGATAGATAGATAGATAGATAGATAGATAGATAGATAGATAGATGAAGAATTTTGATTGTAGGTTCAACATTTTCTGTCAGTCAATCCATGCTCCTCAATTCAGTGGTTCATTGGCACGGAGCTGACGCGATCTTCACTATCTGTTAGATTATGATGGCTGAATTTGTTACCTAGCAACCTGAATTGTTTTCGTCATCGTTGTCCTCACTCTCTTCATCGCCGTCGTTTTCGAATTCATAGCCGACATCACATTTAGGCCAACACCATATTAATCTAACGGTATGGCAATTCTTTTGAAACCTGATTAATTAATACCCTAACTGGGAATTCCATAAGAAATGGGTCGATTCAATTTATGCTCGGGCCAAAGACTTGTTGATCCCCCTCTCAGTTTTTCACACTTCTCTTTTTTTCCCCTCTCTGTCTTTCGCGTGAGCAAGCTTGTCTTAGCCCTGAGCCACCAATACAGGAATGCAAGGCCAATATAAAGAAAGAATGAATTAAAGAAACATAGATGAAAAAGGAAAAGAAAACCACTGAGATGAGATTGAGTTACCAAACCTGAATTTAATGCTAGGAATATTGATTTGAAACGTCCCATACTTGTTCGTTTCGACGGAACTCAAGAAAAATTCCGAACCCTCCCCTCACTGTTTTTTTTTTTATTTTTATATTTACTTTATTATTATTTTAAATTTTGCTGCATTTTTACGGCTTGCGATGAAAACAAACTAAATGTCAATTTTTTACTGTTATTTTTATTGTTTCTTATTTTGGAAACAATTTGATATCACTAAATTGATCATTCCTCAAAAGAACGGCAAATAAATAATTACAAACAACTGATAAAATAAACAAATCAAAACTGAATCAACGTAGGAGGAGAGAGAAAGAATGAGAAATAATGAAGGAGTAGCAAGTGAAGGAGTAAGAAATGAGCGGGAAAAAGTAACCTCAATGAAAACGGAGTCGAATAAGAAAAAGATGTCACACCTCTGAATACTCTCTATATATGTAAAACTTTAAATAAATATACAGAAATTATTGAATTTAAACAGTTTTCTCTGTATCTAATCTAATGGATTAACAGATAAACACGCATACATACACGAGTGTGTGGCAGAATATTTACACCGTAAACGTTCCGACTATGAGTATCGAGTTCAGATCTCATCAGAGTTGATTTGTATTCTTGGCAATGTTAGGCAGACTCTCCCAGTATGTGATACGGTAAGAGACATGCCTGGAAAAAAGCCACTGATTGATCAAACTTTTGCGAGTAAAAATGGGTATACGAAACAGTTTGGAAGTCTTCGGTGGTTGTTCTAGTACAAAATCACAAGTCATCGTGACTGATGATTTCAGGGAAATAACTTTGTGCAAACTGTTTATGAAGACTGATTATGATTATGTACATGATTTTTACTCTTTTTAAGGTCTGCTCAAATTAGTTGCAGTATAAAGTACAGGTTGGCTTTACTGGTGTTGAAGAAACATAATAGTGTCTGAGCGGATGCCTCTAGTAGGGAATGATCATCAACTGCTATGTATGTATGCAGGTATATATTTTAAGAATCAGAGAATTTAAAGTCTCTGTGATGACGACTGTGATCTTTTTAGACACACAGAAATATCTTCAACTTCTGATGGACTGCTGTTGTGCTGCTTGTGATGAAATTTAGCTTTCGATCAATCTAAAAAAGATAGTAGTCATGTATCAGCCGGCATCTTGAAAGACTTATCAAGCTACGTCAAGAGTAAAAATTTAGAAGTCGGGGAACCTTTCTACATTCACCATCTTTAATGAGTAAATCAACTACATGATTTCAAAGGCTTATGTTGCATATGACAAGTTTGAAAACAGGTTTTGATCACAATCAGATATCACTGCAACTACTAAAGTCAATATTTACCAAACGTATTCTGTCATCTTTATTGAATGGTTGTGAGATCTGACCAACCTATTGCAGGTATATACAGCGTTTAGAATGCTTCCATTAACCAGAAACTGATTATATCGCGAAAATCAAGAACACCTCTATAACGTTATGCTGCAACTAGCAAAGAGTTCGCGTACCAAGTCCATGGTTATAAATTGGAGACTGAGGCTAGTCTTTTAATATACTTAGAGAACAAACGATTTCTAAAAGAACGGAGACAGGTGGAAGGCAAACGTCCACCGTGCAATCCGCGCAAACGCTAAAAAACAGTTTCAGTGACACGCTGAAGAATGTCAACATAGACAACAGTGTTTGGGAAGATCTTGCACCTGAAATGTCTCCTTTGAAGACTGTTGACAACTGGAATTAATGACTTTCAAAAAAGTCAGATTAAATATCGAGAACGCAAAACGTGTTGATCGTTACATGGGGTACGTAAGACTCGTCGTAGGAAAATGGTTGTAAAGACTTTCAGCTTCACAGTATGTGGGCATTTCAAAGACTGCTTTGATTAGTCACACAGGTCACCCAGATGACAACACAATCTATTAATATAATGAACAGTTTAGTTTCGCTTTCACTCTATGCAACAAAGTGCGCAGGCCAGCGAAGGGCCTCAGCATTAAAGTTACAGAATGATGATAGCAATGCAGAGATAAGTTTGCTTGCAAAACCTGTGGCTTAAAATGAAGTTCACTTTCTGGACTAATGAGTCACCTGAGATGTCATCAACGTCAAGGGAATCAACAGTAAAGTCACGGAAGTCATCGTATTCGGACAAAAGTTGACTTTCAACTATGTATGTATGTAAGTCAATAAATATATACGACGTTTTGCTCATAGATAAATGAAATCAAATGAGTTCATTCTTAAAAGTTAGAACTTGTACGTGGAATCGGTAGGTTTTCCGGAAAACCCTGGTAGACCTAAATAGCTCAAGCTGGCTGGCCATATTAAGGAAAGACAGCTGATCTTAAAAATGCAAAACATGATAGGATGATGCTTGTTTGGCATCGTGTTTTCTATTATATCGATACAGTATCGTAATAGTTGTTTTTAACATTACATTCTCTGGCTTTGTAAATGATCAGAGAAGATTAAAAAAAAATAACAGTTGTTTGAAGTGGCAAGATATGAGGTAACAAGTTCAAAACAACTAAAATTTCATTTAGCAAGGGTTTAATAGCTGTTAATAATACGAGTATATTTTCAGCTTCTGACATTATTTAAAAATTTTTTTTTTTTCATAATCAAGAATTTATTTCGGGTCTCATCATTAACGTTACAATGTGTTATAACGCTTTGTTTGTGATTAAACTGCCCAGACCTCCCTGCCCTATCACACAATCTTGACTGTTTCATTAGGTTTGTAGGGGCAAAGCATGTAGTGGAGGCATATAAAAGGTAAATGTGTCTAGGACAAAATCCTATTCCAATTCTGGATTGTTTTGATTGCAGAGTTTCCCTTTTCCTGGATCAATTGAACTATAAAAGCTAAAGGACTTATTTTGCCCTACTATTTAACATACAGATGGCGGAAGATGGATTCTAGCTTTATCCGGTGTTACGAAATGAACGGAATAGTCTGAATTTCATTGTGACACGCAGATTCCATTTTCCTTACCAACAACCGTAACATTCATCATCACAATAAACGATATTATTACATAGAAATCATTCATTCTTGTCTTTGTTATGGTAATGGTAATGTTAACCGTTTATTTATAAAGAAACAGTCACCAATCATTGACTGAGAAACCAATGGTACCTTTGTTAAGAATTTATTAAAAAAATCTATTAAAACAATTACACAGAAAAATAGGTTTCTGAAGATCATTGTTATCGATCTTTCCAGTACTGATGGGATCTTTCTTCCTAACATTTTATTTGAAGGCACATCAACATATTGATCATGTCATTCTTTTCTATTTGATTTACATGTGTTATACATTTTAGATGATTATGTGATGTGGTTTCTGTTATTTGGTACAGTTCTTTGGGTTTCTCTAGAGTCTGTTCACAAGGTTTAAAGAAAAACGGCTTTCCCTAAGGCTTATAGGTTTCATTCGCTTGAATCCATTTTAACTATTGATCTGAGAAAACGGTTGATTGCATCCTACTGGTTTTATTACATGGCTTGTGGTGAAATTATTAAAAAAAAGGAGCTGACATTTTAGATATTTCTGAACATGTTTGCTGCTATACGTGACATTCATATGAAAGTCTCGATCTGATGATACTAAGAATATGATTCGAGATTTAAAGTCCATGCTGTGTTTCTTTAGAATATTGCGGCATTTCTTTTTGAAAATCATCTATAACTATTTCTACCCGCTTTCGGGCATCTTTGTTTTATTTTCAATCGTCTGTTACTATAATATCCATATAAATTTCCAAATTTGTTTGGCTCTGACATTGGCGGTACTTAAAATACAACTTGTTTGTTCTTCTCTGCCGACAACCAAGCATTCTTTTACTTATAGTTAATGGTCAGCTCTTTCTTTTATCGACTATCTTGGATAATAGTTCTTTCAGTTTTCTATTTGAATCAGCCATAAAATTAGTCGTTTAGTAGCCAGCGATAATCAATCTTGGTATTTTAGAGAATCACGTAAAGGAAAAAAATAAATTAAGGTATTTTTTCTTCCAAAATTCCAGAACAATAAGAAAGCTTCTGGGGCGAACAGTAGGAACGTATGAGTTTCAAAATGAGCGTAAAAAAATCATAAAACGAATATAGTAATTTATAATATTTAGAGAAATGTAGAATTATAGTAATTATATTCTGTGATAGAAACAAATGAACACATATTAGTTAATATCAGGCTTGCAAAATATATTTTAATGCTTTCGTATACAGATATGGTAATACGAAAATGGGTTAAGATTTGAAGTTTACAATGAATTTATTTTCTACGTACATGACTGTTAAAATGATTTGGGTTTGGTTTCTTGAAATAAAATATAGGATATTATGCTTTCTTGAAATAAAATGTAGGATATGATGGATACCTAGATAGCAAAAGTGGATATATAATGATTAAACTTAGATTCTGAACAGACTTAAGTAGGTAAGAAAAAAAACTTAGCGCTTGCCAGAAATGACGAAACCTGTTGGCAAGGACTAAGTACTCTTTTCGGATGTCTAATACACACACACACACACACACACACATAAACATATATATATATATATATATATATATATATATATATATATATATATATATATATATATATATATAAATTAAAATAATAAGGAAGAACAATAAGATTTACAATCCGGTGTTATTAGTAATTATTTTTACTGTTAAAAAACAATGCTCTATACAAAACAGTAGAGCATAATATTATAATTAGTTTCTATTTTAAAATATGGCTCCATCGCTACACAGGAATTACCATGTTTCGAAACAGAAACCAAAATTTTAAATTTAATTATAAAATTACATTTAAAATCTATAGCTACGTTTCATTCTCAAACGCATTTTTTAAAATAACCTGTTAAGAAATTTAATTCATTTAAAAGCATATTAATATTTTAAATTGTCAATGTTACGGAAAATTCCAACCTTTTGCTAAGAGGTGGTAGGGTATTCATTTCCCTAGACAATTTATGTATCAAATATAAGTTACTTTCAAAATCATGTTAAGTCAAGGTGGGGTAGGGGTGTCTGATCACAAACAATGACATCCGTTTTTCGCGTGTCATCTAGATTTTTCAATGATAAAAAGTTTTTGGAATTTTTACTTGGTCACTTAATTTATAATTTTATGCACAAAGATTTCGTAAAAGGTTCCTCTGAATATGAGTAAGTAGTTCATTTAATATTTAAAATCTATTCCTATAAATTTAAATTACTTTTATAGTTCTAATAACTAATAGACTATACATTATTTTTTTAAAATAAATATATTAGAATTACATTCGTATTTTTAAAAAATATTAATCAAAGATCAACTATAAATATGTATGTCTCATATTTCATTTCTTTATCAAAATTAAACATTATTTAAGGAAAATATTTGACAGTGTCTACAAAATATATCTATTTCATTTCTTTGATTCAGTATTTTTTTTATTTTTCAGGAACTTATTAATGTATAATTTGAAAGTAACTTGTATTTGATGCATAATTTCTGGTGGAATTAACACCCAAACACCCTTATCAAAATTATTGAATTTTTCTGTAACCTTAGCAGTTTAAAATATTAAAATGTGCTTATAAGTGAAGTAAACTCCTTAATTAGGTTAATCCAAAAATCGCTTGATAATGGAATGGAACTATGGATTTTAAATTAATTTTATAACCAAATTTAAAATTTTTAGTTTCTATTATGAAATATGGTAATTCATGCGTAGCGATAGGACCATATTTTTAAAGTAGTAAATAATTACAATATTAACCTCTACGGTTTATATATCGAGCACTTCTTTTTTTAAATGAAAATAATTATTAAGAACACCGGATTGTAAATTTTACTGTTCGTATATATATATATATATATATATATATATATATATATATATATATATATATATATATATTCATTGAATACGACAGACAAGGTACATTGATTTAGTTTTCTTTATACAATTTTCTTATGTGACATATCATTTTTTTTCTTTTCAGATAATAAAGTATATAAAGAACTGTCCGATGATCAGAAGAAATTTCTAAATCTAGGACCAAATTGCCATCTCCAACCTAAATTCGATCTCTTCACAAAGAAGACTGAAATTGAAATCTTACATCAATCATTATGTCAACTGGAAAAGGACAAATTAATAATCCACCATCCAAATCTCAAAGATCTTCTCAAGGTAGAAGGTCTAAAAGATTATATTCCACGTAATAGAAACAAGAACATTCTAGAAAAACTCAAAATTGCTGCTAAAGAATTAAAAAAAACCCAACCCTAATATAGTAATTATCAAAGCTGATAAATCCAATACTTAAGTAAATTTGGATAAATTGGAATATCACAAAAAGCTTCAGCACCTCAATGATGATCGTTCTAAATTGAATAAGAACACCACTGAATCTCTAAAGAAATATGTTAATAGACATATAACATCCAACAATGCTGTTGCAGGATCCCTAAAAATAAACAAAAATTAGAGATTACCAACCTGTATATACGGTAATGTTAAAATGCACAAACCAGGATACCCATTATGACCTATCATTTCTCATATTCCAACATGTATATACCAACTATCAAAATTTCTCAATGATATTATTAACCTATATCTCCCTACTAACTATAGCATTAAATCTACCCATGAATTCCTCCAAATACTGAAAAGCACAAAAGTAAAAACAAACCACGGCATTCTTGTGTCACTTGACGTAGAGAATTTATTTACTAACGTTCCGGTCTCAGAAAATATTGATATTATCATTAATTCAGTTTATAAAATAATTTAATTCCACCTCCATTATTTACCATGGCCTGAAGAGACACAACTCAGCGCTGAAATACGAAAGCTATTGTGTAGCGATTTTTAACATGTTTTTGATTTAATCTCCTATAATAAATAATTTAAATCTCTACTCTGTATTGAGCCCTGTTTAAAAATTGAACGCTACGGACAGTGGAATTATACACCATTTCCTCTTATCTTAAACATTACCTGCAATACATTTTGAATATATATATATACATACATACATATATATATATATATATATATATATATATATATATATATATATATATATATATATTATAAATTAATTGATTTAAAATAAGTTTTTCCGCTACACAGTTCTAACCATGTTTCAAAATAGAAGTTAAAAACCTGAATTTAATTTTTGCAATTAAATTAATGCTCTGTAAATTTACATTGAGCACTATTTTGTAAAAATAAAAATATCTATAAGAACACCGGATTATATATCTTACTGTTCTTTTTTTTTATTTATTTATATATATATATATATATATATATATATATATATATATATATATATATTATTATTTATTTAAAAATATGATTCCAAATCGCTACATAAGAGGTCTCATGTTTCAAAACAAGAGCCGAAAACTTCAATATAATCCTTTAAATTAAATTGAGTTGAAATTAAAATGGGCTCCGTTCCATCTTCAAGCGAAATTTTTGTTGGAATAACGAATATCTGAAATTTATTTGTTTTAAAATTGAAATCAAAATCCCCATGGTAACAGCTAGGCGAATTGTCTAAATTGGGTAGAAAGGAATGTAGGGTGTTAATAATAAGTAGCGGTATAGAGATACTTTCAAGGTGTCAAGTCGGGGAAAGTTGGGGTGTCAAAAATGAAACGGAAGATGTATTAATCTTCGTTTATTTTGCTAGTCTATGGATATTTATTTATTTATTTTATTTTATTTATGAAAGGGATTTGCATATAAAAAAAGAAAACTTTCGTAACGCTTGTTTTTTGACGACTTCATAAAGGGTTATCTTTTTATGTAAGGTATTTAAACTCCTAACTTGGGCTATGGATTATGAAGGTGTTATGTTGTATGCATGTTTGTAGTTAATTATTCCTACTATGAATCTGATGATTGGACTATTTGTTAAACAAGTTATATTTTTTTTTTTTTTTTATCTAATAATTCAAACCAAAAATCTGATGATATATATATATATGGTCTCATCAGGTAATATTTAGCCATTTATTTTTTTTTAAATGCATTAAGAACCTTACATTATTCTTTTTCAAAAATAGATAAACAAGTGTATGACGGTCAAAAAGCATGACATTGAGTGTAATAGAAAGGAAAGTGGAATAGAAAAGAAAGAAGAAGTAAAAAGAAGGATGAAGAAAAGAAAAGAAAGGAACGGCAATGCAAGTGTAATGTAAATGTATACAGAAAAAAAGAAAGTAAATGTAAATATAAGGAAGGATGGGGAGTGAAGCGTATCTTAAGAATAACAACGGGGTTTTAAATTAGAATTTTTTTTTTTATACAGCCTCAAATTCACTTAATAAAAATTTTCTGATATGAAGACAAGGACTTAAAATTTCGGATTTTTGGTTTAAAAGATTTTTTGGATCCTGAAATGTCATAATTTCTCATTGGTATAGTTTGTAATTGTGTGTATGGTTGTTATATAGTTTAAACTTTTTTTAAAAAATTCCACTTTACAATGGGATCCCTGTTGATTTTCTTTTTAAATTCCATATGTGTCTAGCAAGTATGATGGAGTATCTAAGATTTAATAGCTTAAAAGATGATCTTTCGTTGTACCATCTGTACTTGAAAGAACCTTGTGTACACCCGATATACGTTTTATTTTGGGCATTAATATTAGTCAATTCTGCTTTATAACTTATAGCTTCTGCTTTACAAATTCCGTTGAATGGGCATCTAAACTTATTTCTACAGTTCCATAAACTACTATTGTTATTTTGCTGCACGTTAGTTTTACGGTTTCTGGTATTTTGTCTATTGAATGGGGGGATAATATTTTTTCTTTCCATCGAAGAAACCTTATATGGTGTTTAATATGTTGAGGTTTAAATTCTAAAATTAGTTTTGTAGCCTTCTATTTTAAATTTTTTTCTCATTTTCTTTCTTTTTTCCTCAAACATTTTCCTACAACAAGAGTTTCTGGATAATCTAGGCTCTGTTCCTATGGGGATATGTTTAATTATATTCAGCGGGTGGTTGGATCTAATATTTACATAGTTTAAGTTTGCGTTAGGTTTCACGTACGCGGAGGCACTGTCAGTAAGAAGGTTCAATTCAACATCCAGATATTTAACATTTTTTTTTTATTTATATCAACTTCTATTTCAAGGCCGAAACTTTTAAAGAGTTTGAAAATCGCTTCTCTAATGGTGCCATTAATTCTTTTATTGTTTGGTACTAGCATCAGGCCGTCACCTCTATATAGACCGTGGTTGTTTATATGGTTGATTTTGTTGCGTGAGGCGAAAAGAAGGGTTATTAGGGAATTATTCCTTATGGTTTTTTATGGTAACATGTATATTACAACACATTAAAGAATAGCAGATATTACTTTCATATGATACATTTTGCGTAATCGCCATTGTGATAATTTTTCCATTGGTCCCTACATCAAGTGACTATAGCAATCTTTGCACACCACAAACAACATCGTTATACATGCAGAAGTGATTTCCATATAAATAATGTCTGAGGGATGCAAACATATTATAATCTGAAGATGTTTAATCAGAACTACGAAACGGATGCGGTAAAGCATCCGAACTATATCATGGGAGACAATCTTTTTGGTAGGTTTGCAGAGGTCGCAACTGGCAACACGATGTTATTCTTATACAAATATCCTAGTTTATGTTACCGACGGGCCTAAAAGTCTAAAAGCCGAAGTAGAACATGCACTAGAGAAATTGAAAAGAAACAAGGCGGCAGGGCCAGACAGAATTGTAACGGAAATGCTGACAACCTTAGATGATTTGGGCATAGACAAGATCACAGAAATAATAAATGAAATCTACAACAGCGGTGATATACCGGAAGATCTAAGCAGATCTATTTTCATAGCACTTCCTAAGAAACCACGTGTAAACGAATATGAACTCCAACGAATAATCAGCCTAATGAGCCACATAACAAAACTCATCATCCGTATTCTGATGAATAGAGCGCGCAGCAGAATCATTCCAGAGATAGGACAAGACCAGTGCGGGTTCGGTAAAGACACCAGAACAAGGAACGCGATTTTCATGTTCAGAATGCTCTCAGAAGGAGCAATACAAATGCAGAAGGTCGTGTACCTATGTTTTATAGACTACGCAAAGGCGTTCGTCGAAGTACGTCAAAAAGATCTGTTGGAACTGCTCGGCAACCTTGACATATTTGGGAAATATATTAGAATAATCAAGAACCTATACTGTCATTAAACGGCCTGCATGCAGATAGAGAATGAGTTCAGCAGATATACAAAAATGAAAGACAAGGATGTGTCATCTCACCGGACTTATTCAATCTATACAGCGAAGCAATTCTGAAAGAACTGGAAATCCTATTAGGATTCATCATTTTTAGCACCAATTAACAACATAAGATACAATTTTAACAACATAAGATACACAATTGACAGTGCTGATAGCAGATACGGAAAAGAAATTACAAAACCACCTACAGAAAATAATGAATGGTAGTGTGAAGAAGGGACTAAGCATAAACTACAAGGCAGAATGTAAGGTCATCATTAAAAGGATGCACCCGAAATGAGATTTACGGGGTCGGGGACACGAAAATCAAGCAGGTGCGGGAATTTAAATATCTGGGAAGTTTTCTGATAGAGGACGGTAAGTGCAATGCTGAATTCCGAATACGTACTGGGATGGCCAAAGATACATTCCAAAAGCGAGGGAGAGTATTACGAGACAGGAGGATTTCGTTGGTAACAAAGAAAAGAGTACCAAACTGCTACGTGATACCTGTCCTCCTTTAAGGTAGCGAATGTTGGACGGTTGGAGGAAGAAGAGACTCGAGGCAATGGCGGTATGGTTCTACAAAAGGATGCTAAGTATATCATGGATCGAGCGTGTGAGCAACGACGAGGTTTTGGAGAGGATACAAACAATGAGGAAGTTTATACTTAGTATCAGGGAAAAACAGCTGAAATTTCTGGGACGCGTAATGAGAAAGGAAGGCTTGGAGAATTTGATACAACGCGAGAGGGAAAGAGAGACAAAGGAATGCAACGCGTGACATACCTGCTGGGCTTAAGCACGTGGATGACAGAACGTATTGAGAGCAACTAGGGATAGGGGGAAGTGGAGGAGAGCCATGATCGTCTACGTCCTGAAGTGACACAGCACATAAAAGAAGAATAAAAAGCGTAAAATAACATTTTACCTCTAAAAATATGTCTCTAGTATCTAGAAATTATGCCTTGATGTGCATTCATCGCCTTAAAATCATGACAAATATTTTGCAATAAAATAATCACAAGTAATGATAACTCGAGGATTTATTTTGTTTATATAAATATTACTGAGCACCAACGCCGACTTGAATATAATGTAAATTAAGCTATATTATTTCTTTCAAAATTGATAAAATATTTAACATAATAATATTCGCTCATTAATAAGAGTAATAAATATGCGCATAAAAATGGAATGATCTAAAATCTTGAAAGCAAATGGACACAAATTAAACTAAAATGTAATGATTTTTCTTGTTTTTTTTTAAACGTGTTCATCAGCTGCAGTCGAAAGCCAGTAATCAACGTAGCTTACAAATCCATGTCTTAATTTACAATGGATATAGATTCACAAGAAATTCGGAAAACGAATCAGTTGAAATATCCCGAAGTAAAAAAAGAAAAGAAACAAAAATTAATGTTCATTAATAATTTCGATAATCGATCTATTTAAAAACAACATGAGGAAGAACTATTTTAATAACGTATTAATTTCAAAATTATATGGTTGAAGATTTTTCAATTAACTAATATTAATCTTAAAAGTTCGTATTTACTTTTGTAGATCTTAAACTAGTTTATTTCTTTTGTTTCAAACGTTATAAATACATTCATAAACACGATGCCTATTATACATCCAATCATTGTTTGCATATGAATTTGTCTTTTAACTAAAGAGCATATGGATTAAGTTGTGGCCTTTATTGAACGCTCTGAGTGAACATTGGTAAAACATGACAAGTGTTAAATGACAGCTGGTGAACGGATCTTTACCCGCCTTTGGCTCTTATTTTTTGTCGTTGTTTATTATGGACTGAAGGACACTTAACTCATTTCTTCCATTTGAAGTAATAAAATCCATTTTACTGTGAATTTGAAAACCCTTTATAATTCTGGCGACTGCATTTGAACAAAATGTAGAATGGATTAATATCACGTTCTGAAAACACATTTATTTATTAAGTTAACTGTCACGCTTTTCTTTTAGAGTAATTTCTTTGTATATCCTTAGGAATCGAGAGTCATGGTTCTCCACAGCTTTTCGCATTTTGTCGCTCTCAGTAGTCCAAACTTTTTTTCGAATCTTCTCTTTTTTTTAACATACTTGTTCCTCCATCCATTTTCTCTAAATTATCATCGAGGTGGAATGTTAGGTGAGCTTAACCATTAGATATTTAGTAGTGTGTTCGACTCTCAATAACCAATACTTATAGCCATATAGCAAAAATAAAATACGCTTACTAAATAACGTGTGAATTAAGGTGATCAATTCTTTTCTCTGACGTTCGCTGTGAGAGTTAAGTTCTCCAAGCATTTATTTTTATTTATTCTAATGCTTTCTGATTATTATCAACTTTCCATTAATCTGGGGGTCTTTCTGTGGCATTCTTAAAAGTAGTCGGTAGAAACACATCTCGATGACTTCAAGTGTTCTATATTTGTAATTCAATTTTCATATAGGAGATTAGAAAATATAATGTGGTATAAACATTTATTTCCCGAAGAGAATAAAAATAAAGTGTTTAACGTTTTAAGGTTGACTAAGAATCTAGAAATAATTTACGGTATATTGCTACTATTTCTGAAAAAAGACGCTTGGCTCGTTCTTTTAATACGCATATATTGTGAACCAGAATTATTCCTCAGTGATGTTTATTCTGAACCCATAGAAAGTTTCAGGCCTCCATGATATCAGATTTTCTCTTCCGTAGGCCCAGTCAACAGTGATCATTTTTAACTAGCATTTTGCCATAGCTTCCGTATGAATTTAACATTATTTGTACCTACTCAAATGATATCTTTTTATTTAATTCTCTGAAGGAGTTTTGACCAATCGCGATTTGTTTATTTTTGGTTTTTAATATTGATGTTTTGGTAAGTCAGAGGAGCGGATTCTGTTTTGTCTTTAGCCGTTATCGTCTTTAGCCAATAAGATACGTAATTTTAATTTGGCTCCAGGCTTATATCTATTAAAAAGTTTAATTTCTATAAATAAGCATTACACATACAATACAAAACACGTGAGCGAAAACACACACATACACACGTAGTTTTGTTGATTATTTACCGACTAGAATTTCAAACGTCTATTTCTTCCTTACTTAACTTTTAAACATCATTCATTTTTTTTCTTTATAAGCAATAATTTACAAGGTATTAACATTTAATGATATGTTAGGAACAGTTTTTACAGTTACTTTATGACTAATTTTCTTCTCATTCTAATAATCATTCAGTCCCAATATCTTTGGTAATTTTGCTAACCTTTATATGTTAGACTCATCTGCATCAATGAATTCTTTCTTTCTTTCTTTCTTTCTTTCTTTCTTTCTTTCTTTCTTTCTTTCTAATAATTATTATGTCCAAAAGTCTTTGGCAATTCATACTAACTTTCATATGTTATTGTCTTCTGCATTACTTGAATGGTTTTTGTTTTGTTTTGTTTTTCTTTTGCTTTTGATTCTTTTCATTATATAATTCTATCCCAAAGTCTTTGGTAAATCATGTTTCAATGATATATTAGGTCCCTATTTGAAACCTAATTTCGATCGCGTGGAATAACGAATTAAATTTGTTTCACTTAAATTTATGTTTTTTCATTAGTATATAAGGTACATTAAATTTAACGCTTTAAGTTTACTCCACTTGCGTAGCACAGTTTTGCTACTTTCATAATATCAATATTTGGTCCTTTTCTTTACTAAACTAAATTTAATACCTTTGGTGAATTAAAAAGCTGCGTTTTAACTAGTAGAGAGAGGTATTTGCTCCCAGATAAAAGCCAGAAATTTAAATAGTGATTTAAAAAGTAACTTAAATATATTGAAACCTGACGTATCACAGTTTCTATCAATATTTCCTTATTTTTTATTCAGTAATAAGTCAAGGTAAATAAATATCTTTGACGCGTGTCAGCTGTGTTTGTCAGATTCGTTTTCCAATAAATTCTTTGAATGGTATTCGAACCAGAATTTCGAATGTTTATTTCCTTTGAAAACACAGAGTCTCTAGTATTTGGAAAATTGGTACAGCAATATTTCAAATTTGTATCGTACAAAGTTAAAGTTATTTAATATATTTAAAATATACAATATATATACTCTCTCTCCTTTATATATATATATATATATATATATATATATATATATATATATATATATGTATATATATATGTTTATATATATATATATACACATATATATATATATATATATACACACACACACACACACACACACACATATATATATATATATATATATATATATATATATATATATATATATATATAAGGTGTATATCAAACCGAGAGGATGATACGATAAAGAACAAATAGGAAACGTATATCAATCTAACGTGTTTTACTTTTATTAAAGCTTCGTCAGAGATTTAGAGAAAACAGACGAGGAAACAAAACTTTGGGATTATCAGTTTTGTTTGGGTCAATTCTCGATGGTCATTCATTTATGTGCATTTAAACTGTAGAGAATATTCTTTGTATGTAAGTTTTAAAGATTCTTGTGTGTCTAAGCGGACATAGAATGGTAATGTTTATTCGTAATTCTTTATGTATGTCTGTCTGTCCTAATGTCTTCCTTTGTGCAGTCAGCCGAAGCAGTGGCGTGGCATTTCACACACATGCACAATGACGAATACACCATACAGGTGATGCGTGACTGACCAATGAGAATTGAACCAAACAAAATTCAAAATACCAAAGTTCTAGCTTTTAGTCTCTTAATCTCTAACGAAGCTTTATTAAAAGTGAAACATGTTAGATTTATATGAGTTTCCTATTTTTCTTTATATATATATATATATATATATATATATATATATATATATATTAAAGACATTGTCGGACTTTGTCCAATTCTATATATATATATATATATATATATATATATATATATATATATATATATATATATATATATATATATATATATACTAATTGACTGATCGATTATATTGTTATGATTGATGTCCGTAAATTAGAATGCAAACATTTACCAATCTTACATGTTTATTACATTACAATAAAAAATAGCATTTCAAAACTCACACATGATACATTTTGCCTAATCACCATTGTGATAATTGTTCCATTGGTCCCTACTTAAACACTCTCGAAAATATTCGGATTCAATATTCCATTCCATATTGAGTAAAAACGAATTTTCCGACAGCAACTTGAACATCTGATTTTTTAATTTTGGTAGAATTTAAGTTTAGTGTCGTAAAAATATTTTAGAACAAATGGATAATTCCATTTATTAAAAAAAAAACAAAAAAAAAAAAACATAAATCATATTACAACACATGAAATCTACGTATAGTGTTAATAAGTTCTCCAAAACATTTCCATACTTATTACGCCTAGGAAATTCACTTATGGAGGGAAAATTATTTGTGATGTTCAATCATAAGTGTTTTTCTTTGGCGTAATAAGTATAGAAACTTAAACGTTTGTAGTGAACTTATTAACACTATACGTAGATTTTATGTTGTAATATGTTTTATGTCTGTTTTTTTTTTGTAATAAATAGAATTTTTTCTTGAAAAGCGGAAAATTTTGTTCAAAAATATTTTTACGACGCTAAGCTTGAATTTTACCTAAATTTTTATTGTGCCCACTTTGCTGATCTACACACAGTTTATTACAAATAAGGGACGAAATGTCTTGCAGTGTATCATATTGGTACATAGACTGTTTTTGTGCCTGCCTTCGAGAAAAATCCATGACTACATTCATCTTTCGAAAGGGACTCCTTTGTGCCCCTCTCGAGAAGAGGGTTAACGTCTTCTATAGCTACCAGCTTGTTTCAGTTCAGCCTAACCAACTCAAATATTCAACACCAAAAGCAATCATATTTCTCTACGCCTCCCTGTCTGATAGTGGTTTGTATTATCAAGTTTATGTAAGAATGAATTTCACCAAAATCTTTAACAACAAATAAATTACCTTTTTATACAATTTTTATAAGGGTGTGTTTTATCTTTTGTTCACTCTTGCGTTTCTTGTTTAATAGAGATATGTTATTTTATATATTCATCTTTTAAAAATCAATTTTTTAATAGCACTTTATTTTTAATTCAAATCCAATCTAGTCTTTTCTGGTCCTTATATATAAGCAATGTTTTGATTTTTGTTGTAAGTTTTCTTCAGTTATGCCAATTTTTGCTTTGAAAATGATAACCAATCTAAGGATATATAAAATTAACGGAAGTAAACAATGAACAAAGTTAAGTAATCAATGTTGACATCGTAATAGCGTATTTTGAAAATATGACAAATACAAATTATAAAGCCATACATTAAATAAATGACTCTCAAAATGCTTAAACCTATCGAACTGTTTTAATTGCGACATTTCGTGGCATACGCAAGACAAAGAAACGATTGTATTGCACGGAGAAATAAAGGAAAAAAAGGTTTGGCCTGCAGAACGCAGGGTATCATTATTCGAAATAAGTTATGAATAAGAAAACAAGGAAGAAGAAACTTATACTGTTTTGCATGCGAACGCTGATATTTTTTCTAAGAGAGCTTCGACAAGCAATAAAAAATCTTTTCCGCTTGATTATTTCTCTTTTTCTTCTTTTTTCTATATTGCTCATTTGTTCCTATTTCCAATTAAACTAAGAACGCAAAGTTGTAAAATTGCTTCTTCTACAACTAAGCATTTTTAAATCGTGCTTTTTTTTTTTTTATTAATACGTTTTATTTTGGTTCTTTTTTGACCTCGAGTTCTTTTCTTTTCTATTTAAATGCAAACAGTTTTAAATCTCTACCTTCTATTCACTGTTATATTTCTCTTCCATTTTCTTAGCCTTCTTCAGTGAGCAATCGATTTTATAAATTTATCATAATTTCTTTTGCCTTTCCAAACCTCTAGTTAAAAAAGAGTGATAGAGAGAAAATAAAATGAAAAGAATTCAGGAACAACGAACGTACAATAAACAAATATCTTTCATTATAATGGCAACTAATAGGATGCAAAGAATGAATGAATGAAAATTTAAAAAAAAAAAGAAAAAGAAGAAAGAAAAAGTCTAAGAAATAAAACACTAAAATTCACAGTCTTCCAATAGATTACTTAATCATTATGGATTGGATCCCCCGGGCCAAAAACACACCCATTTGCGAATTGCCATGAACAACAAAAATGATTGACGCCATAAATAGATAGATAGATAGATAGATAGATAGATAGATAGATAGATAGATAGATAGAAAGAAAGAGAGAGAGAGAGAGAGAGAGAGAGAGTGAGAGAGCGAGTGAGATAGAGAGAGAAAGAAAGAAAGAAATGGAGAGAGAGATGGCATGTAATTTGGAAGGGTTTGCCCCCGTTTGGCAAGCGTTGTGAATGGCGGGTGTTTAAGAAGGCTTCTAGACCATAACAATTCCTGACCCATGGGGAAATAGCACGCTTCACTGCGCCGACAAGAAAAAAGACATTAGTCGGTGTTCATGACCAGTCCTTATACTTTAACTTTTTCTTTTTTAATTATTATTTTGCGTTTTCCATTGTGCTGATTGTAATATTGGGTGAAAGAAGGCAACTCGCTTCAATTTCAGAGAAATGACGATTAAAATAAAAGAACAGAAAAACGATGTTATCATTGACAAATATTTTTTTTAAAAAAAGTTTTTCTTTAAACCTTTTTTTTAATCAACAGCGATCAAATATTTTAATAGACGACACAAAACATATGAAATTACATTATAGTCGACTAGTCACACCATTAATTGGCTTATGTAAAAAGAATTTTATAGTAATTTTGCCATCTTACATGCAAGTAGTAATAATCATTACTAGTACTAATAATATTAGTACTAAGTTATATTAAATGGTATTTGATTTCATCAAAATCGCACACATCAGTATTCCTATCGTTAGTATCATCAAACATTGCTAACCCCGCTACACTAATTAACGCTTTCACAATAATCATAATCTTTATAACAAGTTCAGGCATCGGTATCATCAGATTCGTCATTATTATCGAGCCCACCACGACTGTTACAAAGGGCAGCATCAGTGTGATAAGTGTCAACATCCTCACTGCACGTCTCCTACCTAGAAATCCAGAATATTTCAATCATCAAAATAATCGATATAAATACTAACATTGCCCGTTCCATTTGAACCATTACCGTCGCCATCCCCACTACAGTTACCAGCACAAATACTATTATTATCGTTAAAATCACTTTTTTCATCGCCAAAAATAGAAGTCATTTTTTTTTTTTTATCTCCGGTCACTATCACAATTAACCTGATCACGATCATCACCCCTTTATTTGAAACCCACTACTCTCAAAATCCATCAATGGCATAATCATTGTCGTTTTACGAGTACCATATTTTTATCATCTTTACAATTGCTGTTGATTTATTATGATTATTATTTCCTTTGATTTCTGTTGTATAAACATTTTCTACCGGGTCCCAACCAGATACCTAAGGTCAGACATGGCTTCATGTCATTTTCCATTGATCATTTTCATAAAAAACTAAAAAGAAAAACTAAAAAAAAATAAATTAAGACCACACAAGTATGAGTGGTCTTAATTTTTTAAGTGCTAATATTATTATTATTATTATTATTATTATTATTATTATTATCAATGAGTGTTTACGCCAGTATTAACTGATGGCTTTAACTCGGAATTGCATGATATTTAGTCTCTTCAATACTCCAGCTTCTGAACAATCTAGCTGTTTTAAATTATATCCTGATTTCTCTTTCTCTAATTCCCACTTCTATTCATTTTTATGGATTCTTCAAGACTGTTTGAAGTGCTCTGCTAATGACTTGCACAAACGTCATGTTCTAAAATTTCTCAGTTCTATGACAAGGCCATTCAGGTTATTTTAGATCTGACAGAAGAACGTAATTCATTATTATTATTATTATTATTATTGGTTTCTAGCGTATAAGCATTTCTTTCCGGGTCCCAACCAGAGACCTAAGGGCAGAAATGGCATAATATTTTCTGCTGCTCATCCAGGTAAGAACAGAACAACCTATAATTGCATTTAAATTTTAAACAGATAAAGCCCTTCGTAGGGTTTAAGGATATGCTTCCGAGAAAAATTTTTTTCGTATTACCTTGACCTGGCTTGTCAGAGATCCCTTCATCACTTCAAAAGGTCTATCAGAACCTTTTCTAATCAAATCCAAGTCTCCAAAGCACAACTGGAATTACGAATATCTTCATATGCTACATTTTTAAAAATTCCTATATCAGGATCGATCCCTGTATTCTTATATGTTTTAGGATCTTAAAAAACTACATTAAAACCTGCAGTAACTAACATGTCAATAAGAAAGCACATTCTATTTTTGTGGTCTTCGATCACTCTGTCTTGACGAATAGTTTGATTGTTCTGTGTGTGTGTTATAAAGTATATGATATTGACACAGGACCCATGTCTATAACAGGGTTTGGATTGTGTTCAGACAAATTTCTTGCATGTTCCTTCCTATAAAAATTGCAGATATTCCAGTACAAATACTGGCCCACCCTGTCAGGCGAGTTTTATATTCGTTGGATACTAATACCATGTATCCTGATACAAGATGGTCAGTTGCTTCTGGATATTCATTAGGGACCAATACAATTTTTCATTAGGGACCAATACAATTTTTCATTATGTTTGCTTGACAAAATCGCCAATTGGATCCCTAAATACCGCCAGCCACGATGAACAGATGTTCCCTAGGAGATGCACAGAGACTGTTAGGTCTTTGACTTTAAGACCTAATAGTCTCTGATCTCAAGTGGAACACTTACATACGAGCTATTTCTAAAGATGTAGGTAAAATGGTTGGATCCAAGTAGCAGATTCCACGTGCTATGCCATAAATGGAATTGTTGTCATTTGGGTGACGAATTATTTTCCACCCTCTTCTAGGCGGGATGTGGTTAGCTCCCCGCTGCTCTGTCGCTACCTACATTGAAAGTGCTCGGATGAACTACACACTTAGCTTCCGCCATTTCTAACATTCATAATTAGGACTCGCCATGCTACTTATATTGTTGCAAACAACCCATTTTTCCTCCATATTCCATCGATGAGAAGTTCCCTACGAATAGCTTCATCCCGCCAACCATTGCTTTATGGAATCGACTCCTTTATTCATTTCTAGGGTTAACTGTTTTCCCCTCCTTTTAGCACAATCTACCATCTAACAGAACCCTCTTCTTCTAGTGTGCCTCGGGCCTCGTACAAGTTGAGTCGTACTGTAAAAATAATTTACAGACAACAAACATTGGTCTTGAGCAGCAAAAATAAAACCTTCAGTTTCAATTTTTAAGCTTTCACTACGCAGCCATTGATGGGTATCGATATGGGTATGTTTTTTTGTCGACATCATCTTAATTGGCGCGGGCAGATTATTGTGGTTTTTAGGGTGCTATCGTATCTTTAATGGGTTCTTTGCCACCGCAGTAGATATTGCTTACTTACTCTTCTTCATGCAATTGAAATACACTTTTCATTTTGTTGGCTTCCTTTACCATGACATAACATTTCGTCCTCTTCTCGTCATCATCTCTTTTACACTCTCCAGTTTGATATAATCTTTTACCAAGTCTTCTTCTTGAAATCTGATGTAAAGGAGATTCTCTGAGAAATATTGAGCATATTACACTGAGAAAACTTTTCTTATATGAACAATGCCCATAAGCAAAATGTCTACTAACTCAGATAATGAGTGGTTTTAAATATTCTTAAGGCTTCTGTTATTACAGGAATAGTGGTTGTTCCTAAATGTCATATTCTTGCAATTTCTATTTCCTGTTCCTTTTATTTTCAAAGTCGGTTAAATCCTTATGCAGAATTTCTATTAGCCCGAGAAGCCATATCAATGTGAAAACATTTATATATTTTGACTTCATATTTTTCTTTTTCTTCCTCATATTATTATTCGCAGTGAATGTGTACACCAGTATTAATTAGTGATCAAGTGACAACAGAACTTTCTACTCTAATACTCTTCCCAACATTCTATCCATTTTCAATAATGTCATCTTCGTTTTTGCTCTTCCCTTAATTTCTATCACTTATAGTCTTTTGGTAGTGTTCTTTAGAATTGTTTACATTTCAAAATCGAGATACCTATTGATATTTACCTTTTCTTTCATACCTACGCTCTGGTCTGTTGTTCTCAGACAAAGATACCTATTTTTGTTGTCTTTCTGAGCCAGCATTCTACATTCTCTGATTATTATTATTATTATTATTATTATTATTATTATTATTGTTTTGATTTCTGGCGTTTACATCGTTTCTTTCCGGGTCCTGCCCAGGGACCTAAGGTTAGAAATGGCATCATGACACTTTCCACTGACAAAAAAAAAAAAAAAAAAAAATTACATAGATAAAGCCCTTCGTAAAAGTGTGGGCTGTACT
>CAHIKZ030005336.1:4825000-4865000 GCA_903632075.3 Acanthosepion pharaonis
TATATATATATATATATATATATATATATATATATATATATATATATATGTAATCCCTAAACTATTTGTTTAAAAAAATATTTAAATTGATAGCAAATATAAAATTAATTTTTTTTGACATCTAAATTTCTATCAAGCATTAAAATTTATTCTTTACATAAATTGCTAAAACCCAATTACTACCTCTTTCTCTTTACTTCCCTCTCCCACCTCTTTCTTTTTCCTTTTCCTTTTTCTTTCCTCCCTACTTCCCTCCCATTTCAATTAAGTTAACCGTCTAAATAGGTCAAGGTCTGGTCACTCCTACTCCCCCAATACAAAGTATGCTTGAGAGAGATATGAAATTAATCCCTCCCTATACTCTACCATGTCTCTCTAACTACTCCTTTTACACTCTCTGTTAAATTACAAAAACTTACACTACGTATCAATTTTACTTTCATTTTTCGTTTCATTTCATTTTTGGAAGTGCTATCTGATGATCCGGCGTCCTTTAAAAGGACTCTGGTGAAATAAATTATTATAATGCTACCTTAAAGTGGTCTGTTTTTCTTTTAAATATTAGCTCTGGATTTACATTGAGTTCTCAGGATTTCATCCTCCTTGGGATTACCCATACGGATTACCAAGTTCTTTCATAAATTAAATATATATATATATATATATATATATATATATATATATATATATATATGTGTGTGTGTGTGTGTGTGTGTGTGTGTGTGTGTGTGTGTGTGTGTGTTAATATTGTTGGTAATTTCATAAAATAGGTATTGTTAATTTTCATATAAAAACGCATTGCTAGCATTTTTTATATAAAATTTAATATTTACTATTTTGATAAATTCGTTCATTTGTGGGCTCACTATTTGCCAATAGCTGATTGCCTAACAGATGCTACCACACCAGGTTAGGGTGTACCTGGGAACAACAGTAATTAAAATGTGGTCCCACACTCCTCAAAATCTCCAATCTCTCGATCAGAGGCCTTGTTCCCGGATGTAGTTGCACATAATCTATAATCTACCTAACAAACTTGTATAAATGATTGGCAGTGTAGGGTTTAGGAGAGATAGCAACAAGAAGAAATTTACTAAAGGATACAAAAGACAGGAAATTATGGAGAGCCATGATCACTAACATCCTAAAGGAGCATGTTACACAGGAGGCACTTTTGCTGCTTGAAACAGTATGTTCTCTTGTCTTCCTGTATTGTTAAACAATTCCATTAAACATCCTGATGAGTATCATAATCTTTATTGCTTCGATCACTAATTTCTGCTAAGTATATAACGTAATGATAGTCATATTGATGAATAAAATTTGAAAGTATTTTAATTAATGGAGTTTTTAGAACATGAATAGCACAGAAATAACGTTTACTTGTAATTTTTTAAGACAGTTAAATCACGGTGTAAAGATTAGCATGAAAAATGAATTGCATTACTGAAATTTTGTTTAATGCAATGTTAAATAAAATATCACCAATCTAATTTACGGTTTGATATTTACACAACTGTTTTTATCCATAAACATATTATTTTAATGGCTCATATAAATAATTTAAAACATATATACAGATAACAATAAGAAAGTTTATGCCCGATTTCTTTATTTTCGCTTTAGTTGTTTTCAAGTATTCATTTATTCTTTTTTAGAGTATATATATATATATATATATATATATATATATATATATATATATATATAATAAGGTAATGAAGAGTTTTTTCTGTGTCATCAGGTCACACAAATAGATGTAACCTGATGAACCAGGAAAATATATTTTCTGGGAAATAAATTATAGTCATGGAACCTTAAGTTTGTCACTTTCTTAATTATTTAATTAATATATATATATATATATATATATATATATATATATATATATATATAATGTGTGTTCTGTGTGTAAAGGAGAAAAGACAATAGGAAAACTGCGTGTTTTTCGATGTTTCATCCAATGTGTAATTTTTCAAGGCAAAAACGAAATGAATTCATTGAAAAATTGTATATTTTTTTTTTGTTTTTTTCTTTATACATACTTTGTTTCAATAAATCCATTTCGTTTCTTACTTTGAAAACGTACACACTGGACGAAACTCGTCAGCTAAAGCTACACACAGTAATTCCTATTATCTTTTTTCCTTTATAGTTATTGTCTTTTACTATAGATTAATCTTGAAAAAAATATATATATATATGTGTGTGTGTGTGTTTCATTGAAGACGACTGTCAATGGAATGTTCTTATGCATTTTATTAATTTTATATTTTATCTTGCACTCGTACAAATGATTTCTTTTTTGCACATAGACTGTATAAAAACTGTCCATATTGATGTATGAATCCGAGCATTTCAGTTAATCTATTAGCCATTATCAATGATTTTTTTTTGTTTAACTGAATATGGTATCCTTGATAATCGCTAATAGTTTAGCCGAAAGCACTCGGATCTACATATCATTTTGAAAGTTTTATTCACTATGTTCAGAAAACTTGTACAAATGTAAGAAAAACCTAATAAAAAGGTTAAACGCAGTGCCTTGTCAGTGGCCTTCAACGAAACTTGTACAAAAGAGGGATTGCAGTTCACCCCAGGCAAGACGATAATTCTATTAAAACGGAAGAAGTTACTGGGAGTGGAACAGAATGAGAAAACATTCATGAGGATAAAAACAATAAACGGTGAGGAATCAGGAAGACAGAAGATGGTGATTGAGTTGCATGAAAATATTTGAAGATCTTATTAGCAGGAAAGCAAGACAAAAATCTGTTTTATATATTATCATTCAAGACAGGATTCTTGTGAAATTTAAAGGATATATGCTACACCTTCGTAGAGACATCGTGTTGAAATGCTCAAGTAAGAAATGAAAACGTAATTTGTTTGAGCAGTTAACACGGAGTCATTCTTTTTGGGTTCAGTGGCAATATACTCTGGCTTAGATAGAGCAGTAGCAACTGATATAACAGTTCTCGATGTAATACACACACACACACACACACACACACACACACACACACACACACACACACACACACAACACACACATATATATATATATATATATATATATATATATATATATATATATATGAGATGACGATATACATTTTTTGTATATCAAGAACAATATTGGGGAAAATGTATGACAAAGTCTAAAAAAATTACTTCTGTCGGGTTTTGTCCTTTAGGACATCACTGATCTAAATGCGTGATGTTGGTACAACGAAATGTGCGCGCGAACGAGGGGCTTGGAATTTTAGATCGTTTGTTTTTATAGAGAATTTTTAATTATATATAACCATCCAAAATACACACACACACACACGCGCATATATATATATATATATATATATATATATATATATATATATATATATATATATATATTTTTTATTCGAAAATTATAACATAAATATGTTATAAAATCACTACAAAAATAGCCATTTTGTTTCAACACTTCTGGTGTCTTATCAAGTGATGATGTTGAATGCAGAATAAAGAGTTTTAAAAGGTTCAACTCAATCAAACACTCTTCGCTAGGGAAAACGCTGTTACATAAGCTGGAATGACCAATCAAAATACAAGTATACGAGAATTCAAAAAACTTAACAACGAATTTTGGTTATAATATTTATTTAACGCTTTAAAGTTACTGTTACAATAAAATAGAATTCATTTTAATTAATATTAAATTATAGTATAAAATTAAAGATTAAGAATTTTAAATTTTAAATTTAATCTATATTAAGTTTAAAAAAATTATAAAATTACTTAAAGAAACAGGAAAAAATACATATTTTGTCATTTATTTTGTTTTTACTGAAAGGCCAAAAATAATAAACATTAAAATCTAATGTTGCTCTGAGCTCCGTTAAAATTTAGATACATTGGAAGTGCAGATATGGGCAGGGGAAGGTAAATCTTGCAATAGACAATACATACACAATCAGATTATAATACACAAACACGTAGACATATTTAGATATATAAACACGCAAAAAAGCGCCGAGACAGGAAATAGGTGTCCACGACCTTAAAAAAACAACAAAAAACAATAAAAATGACAACATATACATACAATGAAAGGCACACGTAAGCGATTATACACACATACATTGATAAAGACACGCTCATATACCCATCAATAAATATTCAAATTTGTAAGTGTTATTAAACAAATTCTAACATACTATTAAAATATAACTTATACGGTCAAAGATATAAAGATAAAAATGGTTGAATAGATAAAATTTAATATGGGTAAACTAGAAAAACAAATATTCGTTAATGAACAACATAAAGAAAAGGACATTAAAATATATAGAAATGGATAGAAAATAAATATATACGCATAAAAATAACACTATCTAATATATTAAAAAGACGTATTAGTACCCATACACGAGTACAAATATATAACAATACATGAAAGAAAATAAAAAATACATACAGACGTTTGTGTACACACATTCTTCACTACGGATAGAAAAATACAAAAGTATACCTACGCACAAACATGTACATATACATATACCCATATATATATATATATATATATATATATATATATATATATATATATATATATATACATATATACACATACCCATACGCATATGCATATATACACATAGAAATAAATATAAATATATCAACCTACAGAGCAACACAAAATATCTATCTATCTATCTATCTATCTATCTATCTATCTATCTATCTATCTATCTATCTATCTCTCTCTATATATATATGCATACACATATACATACATAAACCTACACATATTCTAACAATATTATCTTAGTGATTATAAAGGACTGTGAAGTCAATACAGGATTAAAACGAAACGCAACTGTTCATTATTAAATCCACAAGCAATTATAAAACCATAAACAAACAAAAGGAGATTGATGATATATTCCAAGACACTAAGATATACAAATATATATACAAAGATATACATACATATTCTATATATATATATATATATATATATATATATATATATATATATATATATATATATATATATATTATAATAAAGAGAAAGAACAGTAAGATATATAATCCGGTGTTCTTATTAATATTTTTATTTTTACAAAACAGTGCTCAATGCAAATTTACTTTATTATTATAAATTTACTAATTTAAAAATATGGCTCCATCGCTACACAGGAATTGCCATGTTTCCAAAACAGAAACTAAAAACTTCAAATTCAATTATAGAATTAAATCCTAGTCCTGTTTCATTTTAACCCGAATTTTGAAATAACTTAATCTTGAAATTTACTGAGCACATACATTCATAATATTATTTTCTAAGAATACGGGAAAATCCAATCATTTTAACCAGAGGTGGTAGGGTATTCATTTTGACTGACACCTATTGTATCAAAATATGATTTACTTTCGAAAAGATAGGTTAGGGTGTCTTTTCCAACGAATGAGGACATCCGTTCAACGTCTGGTCTTTTTCAACGACAAAAAAATTTTCAGCACTTTTGTTTCGCCGTTAAATTTGTACTTGTATACATAAATTTTTTTTCGAAAATAGTTGTTTGTATATGAATACGTAGTATTGAACTACAATTTTAAAATAGTATTCTTAATTCTAATTACGAATAGACAATACTTCTTTTAAAACAAATAAATGTAACAGAATTACTTAAATTATTTTAAAATGATTATTAAATATCAAATATAAATATGAATATTTCATTTATCAGTATTTTTTAACATTATTTAAGGAGAATTTTCGACAATGTAGTCAAAGAATAACTATTTCATTTCTTTGATTAAGTAAATTTTTATTTTTATAAATTTTATACACAATGGACATGGGACATTTAATTGCCTACATATTCTAGCTTTTCTTATTAATTTCCATTTCACAGAAGGTGTTTTATTGGTTTCTTTTAAGTGCCAGAAATATTTTGATAGGGTCTCTGATTTCGGTGTTTATTTATCCTAAAAGAACTTTGATGTTGGTTGAACAGTTTTTTGAACTCATGTCTTGTGCATCCAATGTAGACTTTTACATTGTCTAGATCTTCAATAGATGAGCTAATGCATTGGTATACTAATAATTCAGTACGACGTTTATTATTAAGAGGACAATTATGAGGATTTCTGTTGTTACATAGTTTTTGTTTATATTCATCTCTTTTTATTATTATACTATCTAAATTTCTTTGGTCTTGGTCTAAGTGTTTATTCAAGATATTAGCATTATGTTTCTTAATTTTTCTAAGTTTTTAGTACAGCCGTAACTTAATTTTAGGCTATTTTATTGTAAATAGTACATAGTTTACTATCTTTAGGAAAATGTTTAACGATTAATGCAAGGAATTTTCGTCTTAATTTGTTCTTTACTATTGAGGATCCAGACAACGTAAAAGTCTACATTAGATTGAGGATAGGCAACGGATGAGAGTCTATACTTCACCGCCCAGTCATCTAGGAATTGTTTGAATGGTAATAAAGTGAAAGGTGGACCGCTATCAGTGCTGTGTTCTTCTGGAGCACCATAAGTCTGGAATATATGTTATCAAATTGAGATAATTCTAGAGGCATTTGAGTGTCCATAGCTTAAGTGACTGTTGAGTTGTTGAGAGTATTCCCCGCGTGTGTGTATTCGAATAAAGCCAAACACAGTTGTAGGGATAAATACTGGTATATTTGTAAGAGGTAATTAACAACCGAGTGATTAGTAATAAGGAACGCCGGTTAGTAAGTAACAATAGCAAAAGTCTACAGTCCAACGGTATGTAATGGTAACCTGATCCTTCACACTAAACCACTACTCTCTCTAGCATTGACTTATATCATAGAGGGATAAGTCCATTATCAGTCAGAAGGTGGGTGCGCCCCAACACCCCCCTAAAATTGTTTTTTACATTGTGAAAAAAAAAACCTTGGATTTGGAGAAAAGAATGCGAGAAAGCATTTAAGGATATAAAAGAAAAACTGACAGATTTATTTCTGGTACATTTTGATCCAAAGGTAGATATCATCGTGGCGAGCGATGCCAGTACACACGGCGTAGGTGCGTGCATATTGCACAAGTGGAAGAAAGTTCGACCGATCATGCAAGCAGAACACTACACCTTCACACTACCCCACTACTCTCTCTAGCACTGACTTATATCGTAGAGGGATAATCCATTATCAGTCAGAAGGTGTGTGCGCCCCAACAGTGACAAAGGATGAGCCAGCCAGTTAACCTATCAGAGCAGACAAGGTACTCCTTATCCCTGACATGGGATAGATCCATGACTTTCTGCTAGAATGGCCAGTCTGGTGATGGTATGAGAGTTATCGGCTCTTGTGTTTGACCCGGGGCAATATTTGAGCATACCATGAAATTGGCCCTAATATTACGGATTGCAACGTTCATCCCGGGCCAGTAAATTGAATCATTGGCACGGGCTTTCTCGACTGTAATAGAAGTTGTAAGTGTAGAATTTGGTAATAGCAAGAGACAGTACTCCACTGTAATGGAAGTTGAGCGTGACTAAGCCATAAGTTGGTAGGTGGTTTTTATGGCAGCCTGGGAAATTTCATTCTGATACCCAGGCAAGCCTATTCTGCGAGTCTTGATTGGCTGCTGATTCCGGTGTGGATATTGTGCTCAATAAATATCCATCAGTACACCGTAAATGTGGGAAATTTATTGAGTTACAACCCACTTTATTTTGTTTGCCAACTGGACGCTAGTTTGGAACCTCATTGCCAAGGTGATCCTCATATTCTTGAATCATCAATTACTTCTTATAAATTTTTACTTTTCTTACCGTATGTTCTTTTTTGTTTATCTTCACATTATATTTTGTATATACCAACCATTTTTAGTTTGTATTACAATAATGTTATTCGTTGACTCAGTATACGATATAACGTTACTTCCATGTGACAAAGATTTTTTGTAAACAACCGCACCAAATACCAATATCATCCACCTTGCATTCTTCCTCCTTAGTCCATTATTACTATTATCTTGAAGTTGTTTTATATTTATTTTACTTATTATTTTTCTTTATTTTTTATTCTTCATTTTACCTTATACTTACTTCACTTTTTTTTTCGTTATTATTATTGCACCATTATTTATTTCTGATTTACCTGTTGTCTTTATCTTTCTCTCCGGTCATATTTATTGTAAAGTTGCCTACGTTAAGCTGTTTGAATACCTTTTTTTCAATTTTAACGAACTCACGTCTTAACAAAGTTTTCACTTCTTACCTTAATTTATATTCCGATATTAATCTATCAACACTATATTTTGAATGTATGCCCCAATAGTATATTAAATTTGTAATAATCTTTAGCTTTAAATCCACATACAATGTAGCATTCGCCCCATGATACCCAGAATTAAAAAAAAATAACCGTATTGAAATTAACACAATTTCAAATTAGTTATTCTAATAAACATAACCTTAATAATAATAATAATAATAATAATAATAATGTCAAATATATATGAATCATTAAAAATAAGTTAAGTAAATTAAAAGGATTTTTAACAAAGAATAATAAAAGATAAAAAATAAAAAATATAAGTAATGTATAGATAATGCTAATGGTGTTAATATAGAATTATAGACGTTGTATATATCGGTAGGGCAATCATACATCCAACTACATATAAAAAACCACAAAAGCGCGTGATAAGCAATGTAATCACACACACACACACACGCATACACACACACATATATATATATATATATATATATACATATGTGACAGCCCCCATATAAAGGAATCACCACTTCAAGTGTATATCCGCCAAAGTCAATATTTTTAGGGAATTTTAAAATTGTTCTCATGTCTACACTTGAAAATAAGTTTTCTTTAATTCGATAATTGGTCAGCACTTTTTCATTTGATCATTGTAATTTTCTCTTGTATGCACAGACTGCATCTATAGCGGAATTTTTGCTGGGTTTGATACTGACAGATGACATCCTATTTAATTTGTGGGATGAAGCCTATATCTTTAATCCTAAAATAATTCTAAGATAGAGCAATTTGGTGTCTTAAGGAAGCATTGGAGAAGGAATGTCAGTGACTGTAGAGTCTCTGTTTCCAATTCCCAGCGGATACCTCTATGTATATTTTTTATCATTAATATTTTCTTTCTGAAAAATTGTTTTGTCTACTTATTTTCAGTAGCATCTTCTCATATTTACGGACAAGCTTCTTGCCTATTAAAGGGAGACAGAAATTATCATTGTGCTAATATCGAATTCCATTTGCAATAGTTATAATTCTTCGGCAATGTTATACGTGCGTAATCCTCTGTATCTTCTGCATAAAATGTAATTTTTCTTGTCATGGTACAGAAAAATATGTGATAAACACTATCCTGTAATGTTCAAGTAAATGAAACAACGAAATATAAAAAGGAAAAATGAAAGGGAAGAGAAAGTTTTGAATCTGAGTGAAAATCATAAACGACTTTTACAATCTTGTTTCTTATAATTTTATTTCTTATATTCTACCCGTGTAATATCATTAACTTCATTTAATTTTATTAAATAAAGCTATTAAATTTAATTATTTCGTGAGATGAAATATATTTTCAAAAAATAAATAAATATTGTTTGCTTGTTCAGGTGTGTTTTCTTTTTAAATGATGGAAATAAGAAAGACGGATTAAAAAACGACAGGGAAAGATGATGTTCTCGGATATCTTATATTCGTGATAGGGGTAAAGAGAAATGAATGCACAGGCGAAGAAAAAGATAATTTAATATAATTATTTTTATTTGGTTAATTAATGCTCTTCAACTTTGGGAAAGTTAAAGACAACCAATGATTAAAAATTACGGAGATGGGAATCACGAGAGATTGGAAAATGAAAGCAAGCTACAAATGCGTAAAATATAATTTTCAAAAATGTTCTTACTTAAAACTACGCGCTGATGGGAGAATTTTGTATTAATATTCCATTTATTACAAGAAAAATAGAGGACCTTATTGGCTTACAATGTCATTGACGTAATCATTTGACATAAACCTATGTTGCTCTATTTTTGGAAATACTATATTGCTGAGAACCATTTGTAGCAATCTTTGATATTTAAGGAGTTTGATAATTGTAGAACCTTGAAGAAATGGGTATTAGATTATTTAATGTAAAAACATTTCTATATAATAAAACACTTCTATATATTAAAAACTTCTATATAATACGATATGTACAAGAAGAGTGCTATAAAGTTCTCAGCCGGACCAACTTCCTAAAATCTGACTAAGTCTGCAACTATAGTACATTTTTCAAAGGTATTTGGCCAGATCTTAAATATAGTATACTGAGTGCCGGCGCCTCCATTTACATTTAAGTAAGCTAGAATGATGACGATGAGGTCTTCGGTTCGTAGGTGTTATATCACTAGACTGACTGACCGGGAGAGATGACGAGCGCTATCTATTTGGAATACACCCCACATACATATATATTCACATGCATACGTAAAGCATGTGATAATTCTTCGCTCTGAGACTAGTTACGTTCAGGGGGAGTTACTTGTAATTTGAAGATACCTATGGTACATTCGATTCGAGTAGTCTGATGTCTGATAAGGCTATCATGAATATATAAATCAAACACACACACTTTCTTCAGAGACATCAAATATCCTGTAATTCACTGCTACTAACAAGCAGTGATTTTTTTCTCCTGATGATGACCATGCTGGCTGAAACTAGTCAAGGAACCTAATTGAAATAATAAAACAAAATTATTAGTATACCACATAGTGTGTCTGAAAATTTTAATTTTTTAATATTTCTCATTCAGAACACACACACATATATATTTATGTAGTTAGGCAGTAATCCTTCAATCCTTCTTTCATGCACATTTCATTGAATACGACAGACAAGCTGCAATTTATTTATTTTTTTTATAAAATTTCTCATGCGATCTAATATTTTTTTCAGATGATAAATTATATAAAAACTATTTCAATGCCCATTAAGGAATTGTATTCCTGATCACTCAAAATTCGTAAATAATTATATAGGCTACACTACAACATGTTTGACACGCAGACTCACTCTACCCCTTTCTGACCATAGCTCAATTAGATCGCATTTAAATATTCATGGAGACCTACCAGACACTATTCGTAACATATTTGTTGACAATATTAATATAATAGCATCATCTACATGCAAAAAAAAAAAAAAAACGGCTAAAAATAATGGAAGCCTTATTAATAAAAACAAAAATCAACACTTAAATCAACATTCAACTATGAACATAGAAAAAAAATCTTGACCATGTTTTGAAAAATGAAAACAAAAAAGCAACAAACTATTTCTTAATTAACAATTAAAATATTTAATCATTGAAAATTGCGAAAAGTATAGCAAAAAGCGCTCGGATAAAAAGAACATTCGGAGAATTTTTTTATATGATTTATAATCTGAAAAGAAAAAAAATTATTAGATCGCATGAGATATTGTATAAAAAACTAAATAAAAGCATCTTTTCTGTCGTACTCAGTGAAATGTGCATATATATATATATATATATATATATATATATATATATATATATATATATATATATATATAAGAGGACTGAACACAAAGAACTGCAATTGTGTAGTGATTTTCACAAAGTTTTCGGTCTAATATCCTGAGTTAATATATATATATATATATATATATATATATATATATATATATATATATATATATATATAATATATATATATATATATATATATATATATAAGTTGACATTGATGTCAACGAGAGTGGCGAGAATTTTTCATAGATGAACAAAATCTTCAGCACATGATATCATTAGTATAACATGAAACTGACTGTCGCCGCTCAGTCTTGAATTCTGTGTCCATTTTATGCTTACATTCGCTCTATTCCTTATATTGAGAACTTTTACCAATAAATTGAGCGTAAATATATACAATATATATATATATATATATATATATATATATATATATATATATTATTTCAAACTCCATTTTTAGTGGGTGCTCGAATTTGAGTAAATGGTTCGTTTATTTTAAATAGTTTTCCTTTCGTCTACGGGCCCGTATACTCGAGAAAACGAAATATACATATATAAATATAGATTTTGTGCATTTGGTTGCAATAAAAGATATTCATGTTTTGCTCTACTATATATTCGCTTTGGTGTCGTTTCGTCCCTATAGGAACAATTTTATTTGGTTAACAAATATTTTGATAAAATCATTTTAACCAATATTTTTTTGTGGATTTTCGAGTTAACTAAAATTATTTTTATGTATATATATATATATATATATATATATATATATATATATATATATATATATATATATATATATATATATATAATTAGGAAACACTTATTAATCCTCTGCCAAAGGCGTCAAATCTTTTTCTGCTCAATGTCTAGACACACTTGCATTATGTTACTCGCAAAGCGATCGACTGGAAGATCAGGAATTGAATATTTTTCATTTATTTTCAATAATATTATTATTAATATGATGATGCAGGCCATCAAACTGGGCTAAAAATCAGAACTTCAATTTTTCTATCATCGACACCGTAGGACACCCTAACCCTGGCCAAGAATTATATATTAGACATTTATTTCAAGAGCAGCAATAACAACTGCAACTGTCACAAAAATGAAAGCCACCTAGAAAGACAAGAACATCAGGTAGAAATCAAAGATCAGACTGTTGCGTGCATTGGTTTTCCCAATGTTTCTGTTTGTCTGCAAAATCCTGGAAATTAACTGTAGAATTACGTCAAAGAATCCAAGCATTAAAAATGAGATGTTTCAGAGCTATTGTAGGCATATACTACGTTAACTGCGTAAAAATGGCGCTGAGACACCATCAGACATGAGGAAGGTCTATTAAATTACCTCAAAGCGACTACCAAGAAGAGAAACTTAAAATGGTACAGACATGTCACAAAAGCGACAATTTTTCCATTTTCATCCTACGTGTTACAATTTAAGGAAAAATAAAAGGTAAATGCGTGATATTTGACGGACGTTGACTGCATGGTTATTCGCAAAAACAAGAACATTGTTATACAACCGAAGTATATCTACAGTAATGCTACGACCACACCTGGTTATAGGACTGATGATGATGATAATGATAATGATGAGATATTGAGGTTAAATGTCTTTTTATATGTACCTTGTCTCTTCGGGACGTTAGAGTTCATGGCTCTCCACAATTTCATGTAACTTTTAGCACTTAATAACTTTTGTATTTTGAAATCTCTCCCATACACTACTCCGCAATCAATTCTCGCAAGGTAGGTTGAGCGTTGCTTTTTATGTTTCTCTTCCCGTCAATCTTCTCTGTGAGTTTTAAATTCCCCCCACCACCGCTTACAAATTATGTGTCCCAGAAACCTCAACTGTCTCTTCTTGATGTTAAGTATAAGTTTCCTTTTTGTTGCAATTGTCTCTAGAATTTCGTCGTTGCTCACATGTTTGGTTCATGATATTCTCAGAATTCTTTTGCAGAACCTCATTTCTGTTGATTCAAGTCTCTTTTTCATCTGTGAGTAATTTGTCCAGCATTCACTGTCATATATTTTTGTTTAATCATTTCACCTCAGGTAAGGCAATAAAGCCAAGACGAAAGTGTTACTAAATGTTACAGAATATGAAAAAAGAATAATCACTATTAAGGAGAGAGAAAAGTAAAAGAACAAGAATTAAGACGACAGTACATAACGATAGGCATTGCATTTACATTTTTGAAGATCAAAGTTGACTGGGAAGGAAGATGTCAGAACAGAGTTCCACAAGCGAGAAGTGCAATAGAAAAATATTAACTTAAAATTAGCATACGGTTACATCTAACTATTTCACCTGTAAAATGATGAGACCTTGCCACCAATCTAGTACTGCGTTTAAATTCATAAAGTCTAAGTACCATAGGGGAAAGTTCATCAGAACAATTACCATGAAAGTATTTATAGAAAAGGCAGAGGGAAAGTGACTGAAGCCAAGATGCCAGGTCTGGAAAAATAACAATGCAGATTAGCGTTGTATTTCCATAAAGAAAAAATTCCGTTAGTTGCAGTTATCACAGCTCTACTTTACTAAAATGAACAATATCATTTATAATGTGATTTCATCTGGGTATGTAAGAAGAATTTTTGTGATTGAATTTCTGTGAATGTTTATCTAAAATTTCAAATTTACATTTACGATTGATTCCATTAACTTTTCCCATACGAATGGTCCCAAATATATTGATGACAATCCCTCTGTGTTGACTTAAAAATTCAATTACATAATTGAAGATATTTGTAAAATATTTGTTTTGAAAGGCGTATGTATTTCTGTCCTTCTGTCATTCATTTGTGTATTTGTAAATCCATTAGTGTACACGTAAGACTGATTCCCTTTGCATAATTCTGTTTATTTGTAAGCTTTACAAGGAAATATTTTATTTCAACCGTCAAACGTTGCATTTTAAATATATATTATCACGTTTAGGCTCATTAGTGGAAAATAATTTGATTAGCCAACCATTATTAAAGCTTTAATTTATTATTTTGGTTTTCTAGAAAATGGTCTTTTCTACAGATTAAAAAGTAATGCATATAGCCATGACTCCTTCAGTCAGTGAAGTTAAACAGGGAAAAACCTTGTCAATACTTAGGTATGTGAATACCAGATAATATAAGCCAGGCGTGTCAAACTGGCGACCCGCATTCCGCATGCCGCGTTTACATGCACCTTGATGGCCCTCACAAAGGTTTCTATAGCCATGGTATATAGAGAATTTTTGTTGAAAGCACCTAGAAGTAGGGTGCAGCCGGATTTTTTCATATCTTCCTCAGACATTTAAGAACTTCAGAAAGTTTGCCACAAAGATTATGGCAATGTTTGGTTCCATATATGACTATCAGCAGTTATTTTCGTATATGAAGGCCACAAAAACGTTTCACGGAATCAAATTAACTGATGAACATTTGTCATTTTCATCAAAGTGGGATCTACACAAACATTCCAACCTGATATATCGAGAATATTTTGTCTAAAGCGATGTTACTTATCCGGACAACATAAAAATGATTAAATTGTAGTACCATGTATTGTATTTTATATTTAAATTTTAGTTATCACTAGCAGTGAATATAAGACTGTAAGCAGGTGCGGCCTTCCATATGCCCTGGGTGACATGCCTGATATAAGCTGTATCAGAAATTCGTGATGTGACTCGTACTTTAATGAGCCCACCTGTGTTTTATCATTGCACCACTCAAATCGTAGGCGGCACAGGAAAGGATAACATTGAACAAATAGTAATAGAAACGTAGGAAAATGCTAATTGGCAATAGATTGTATAACACAGGGAAAGTGGAGATAATAATAATTAGTAGAATTCTGTAAAACAAAATGGAAGAAGAAATTGCAATCAAAGCATATCCTGTGTGGTACCTAGATTCTATGACTTTAAGCGCAGTACTAGATTAGCAGCAAGCTCTCATTTTACAGTCTAAATAGCTAGATGTAACCGTAAGTTCTACGTTAACAGTTTCTTCTCTCGGACTTTTCTCTTGCTAAACTTATTCCTTTCTAGTCATGTTTGATCTTCAAAAACTTAAATGCAATATCAATTGTTACATTCTGTCTTCTTAATGCCTGTTCTTGTATTGTTTCCACTCCTTAATAATATCTTTATTATATTCTTTCACACTCAGTAACCCCCTAGGTATTAGTGGCTTTGTTCCCTTGCTTAGGGTCAAATGATTAAAAAATCCAAGTATGAGAAGCTACAAATAATATAATTTAAGAAAGTGAATAATTTAACAAATATAAAGAATTGAAAGTATTCTTATTTTATGTTGATGAAGACATTATCTTTATTATTTTAATAGGCGACATTTACTGCCTTGCTGTCTCCTTTATAATTGTCATGGAGCTTTAATAGGGATTTCTTTTTAATTTAAATGAAGAATCTTCCTAGAAGCATAGTATCTTGAAGGTTTCACCAGAAACCGAATGACAAGTTTTCGAAACACCACCACTTCCCCAGTATCCAAGCTGAATTTAGTAATTTTATGGTATGGATAGTTTCAGTTCATCCTAAGATTTATAGCTCTTGAAATTATTTGGCAAGGTTATTTAAGACTTCTTCAGGCTGAATAATGTTGATGACAGCAACATTTTTAATATATAATTGTTTTCTCTTTTTACTCTGGTAATGTTCAGATATTTTCCCGTATTAGTTTATTTATGTTATTGTTGCTAAGGAAAATAAGATAGTAAAAGAAATGAATTGAATTATTATTATTATTGTTGTTGTTGTTGTTGTCCGTCTTATCATACTCCCCACAAGCTAAATAAAAGATTTTTGCGCAAATACCCTTGGCAAAGGTATGAATAAATCTGCATAATTATAAAAGAAAGGATATAAGCTCACTTTTTCTCTTTTTGCTCATCTGCGTATTATTCTTTTAATCATTTCATCCCAAGCAAAGCCATAAAAACCATTAAGGTAAATTAAGGTGGTGGGTAAGAGACTGAAACTGTGATGCTATAATTATATATTCGATGACAATTCAGGACGTGGCCGATCTTGGCTCTCCCCTTCATGATCCATTCAAACAGGCTCGTTAGGTAAGTGAACCACTGCCTTCTACTGCCTCTATCGATTTCAATATGTCGTCTCATTATCAAATTTTCGTAACACTCCTGGGATGGTAGCACCTTTAGGATCCCATCTATTGTCAAATAGTTAACCCCCAAACAGCGGCAAAAAGAGTCTGAAAGTATAGAATAGATTTTTCATAGTAATAATTTCAGCAATACGTTTTTGGAAAAAATATATTACCTGCAATACATTTTGAAAATATATAAACAACCCCCCCCCGCAAAAAAAAAAAAAAAATCTTTAAATATACGAAGAAAAAAAATGTCGTAAGAATTTTAGCCGTGAACAATATAATTTTTAAAAAAAATCTAGACGACAGGCTTTTAACGGAAGTTAGATTTCATTGAAAAATACATCCCTTCCCACGACCCAAACGTAGCAATAACTGATACATTAAATTATAGACATATTGAAAAGCCAGTCACCCTGTTCAGAAAAAATAGATTTATCTGTAACCTTGAAACATGAATTTTGTTTTAGCTGTGTATTTAAAACCCAGTAAATTTAAAAAGTTACTCCAAAATTCGCTTGAGGATGAAATGGAACTAATGTCTTTAATTTAATCACAGAATTAAATTCGGGGCTTTTAGCTTCCATTTTTGAAACGTGGTTAGAACTGTGTAGCGAAAAAAACATATTTTAAATCAATTAATTTATAATATATATATATATATATATATATATATATATATATATATATATATATATAACCAGCAATATGTTTTTGAAAAAAAGAAAATATTACCAGCAATACATTTGACTCTCGACAAAAACCTTCTTTACAAAAATACTCAAAGAAAACTGATCTCTTACAAACAATACATATTCTCTTCATACGAATATATCCTAAAAATCTTGTCAGCATTGAATAACCCGTTGAGGTGGATATGTCGTAAAATAAAATAAACTAAAGCAAACCAAACCTAACACCCCTTTCTTGTTTTGTGTTTAACCTGTCTCTTTACACTTTCTTTTATTTCCTTAAAACATTCATTTTATTCTCAGTATCCTTCTGTAGAAACATATTTTATTACCTTCAGTCTTCTCTTCAACAACGGGATTGTCCTGTATCTTATAATTATCAGCGTTAAAAATACGTTGCAACTAGAGCGTCGTTCTTTTAATGACATTACATTTCATACTTCCTCCTACCGTTGTTGATTTTCGTGGAGGCAGAGTATGGTGAATCACGTCTATAGAGTAACCAATAAGAATCGAAAATACCTTGAACTGGTTGCTAGCTATCGGGATCAACATATCCTTCTTTTCATTACGAGCGGCAACTCGATGATGAGAAAAGTATTAGAGATTTTGAGAAACATTAAGATAAGCGAATTGGCTGTAAGGCATTAGTAAAAAAATAAATTGGCTGGAAAAAGGATAAGAAAATAGCCTGTGCATTCACAAGGGAAAAATGTGTGAAAGAAATAAGAAAGAAAGAAAGAAAGATGGAAGAGAAAATAGAGAAAGAGTAATGAATGAACAAAGAAAGGAATGAAGGAAAATAAGAAAAGAATAAGAAAGAATAGGAAAAGAAAGATGGAAGGAAGAAAAATGACAGATGGAAGGGAAAAAGAAAATAAGTAATGAGCAATGAATGACGTGATCAAAGAAAAGAAGAAAGAAAAGAAAATAGGATAAGAAATAAAAATGATCTAGAAAAGAAAGAAAGAAAGAAAGAAAGATACATGATAGATGGAAGGTTAAAAGAAAAAGGTTTAATGAATAATAAATGATATGGACAAAGGAAGGAAGGAAAAAAGGAAAAGGATTTCAAAAGAACTAGAAAAGAAAGAAGAAAGACTAGTGACAAGTGGGAAAACCAAAATGATTAATGAACGTCATGGTCAAAGTAAAGAAGAAAGAAATGAAAAAAAGAACTGGAAAACAAAGAAAGAAAATAGAAATAGATCATAAAAATAAATGAGTTTATGAAAACAGAATAAAATGCATATAGCCTAAAAGTAAAAAGAAAGCATAAAAAAGAAAATAAGTAAAAGTAAAAAGTAAGTACTAAATACCGTCAAAAAATAAATACAGAAAGAAAAAAGGTAAAGGAAGAATCAAAAGAACAAAGAATAAAAATAAATTATTCGTAATCAAAAAAAAAGTACGAAAAATATTTAGAAAAATAAAGCAATGAATAATCTAAAAATAGAAAGAAAAGAAAAAAAGAAGAAAGAATAATGAATACGTAAAAGAAAAAACAAGAAAAAGAGAAAGAAGAAAATAATAAATAGAGAAAGAAAGAAAAATAGTAGGGAATCTGGAAAGAAATCTTGACAGCAAAATACGTAATGAATAAAAAAAAATAGATGATTTATAAACAAAAGAAAGAACGAATGAATTAATCACTGAACGAAAATGAAAGGAAGACTAACAGAAAGAGTATCAGTACAAGTAAAAGTAATAACTAAAGACTACAGACAAAAAAAGATCAAACGAAAGAAAGAAAAATATGACTGGTTATAAACCAATAAGAAAGCAAACGAAAAAATAAAGGAAAAATGTTGAGTGAATTTTCCGATGGGTGTTGAGAAGGATTCAGCCCAATCAAAAAAAACAATGCAAAAATAATGAAGAAAACTCTGACACTAGTTTGGTTATTCGGTCAGATTTGAGGAAGTAATTCAGTACGAGAACTTTTTAGCTCTTTCTAGTAGCAAATGATAAACAGGAACAAAGAAATGCGGAAATAAAAGAAATGATGTGGATCGCAATGAAGAAAATGATAAATAAATGACATACTATAGATGCATTGTTAATACATTCTGCCTCAGTCGATTGTATACCGTACATAATGTCAAACATAATTTCCTTTTCACTTATTTTGGATAGTATTAAAATGTAGTAAAGATACAATAAATTACATATATTCTGCTTACTACAACTACAACAACAACAACAAATAATAATAATAATAATAATAATAATAATAATAATAATAAGAAGAAGAAGAAGAAGAAGAAGTACAAGAAAACTTTATTTCTAACATCTCTAATACTAATACAGTACTGAAATTGTCCTTCGCTTAATACAATTAATGATGTAACCTATGATTATTATTAAAGTTATGTGGCTTCAATAATAATAATTGTCATAATAATGGTGATAATAATATTAACACGAATGGTAACAGTCAGTCAAACCGAAACATTTAATTTCAATAAAGTTTTTGCTTCTAGATTTTAATTTAAATAATAATAATAATAGACAGAAAAATAAGAGAAATTATGACAAAAATGTAGACGTCGACAGAAAGGATGATAGATGGTAGAAAGAGTGATTTGTGTTGAGGAAATGTTACATATTGAAACTGGTAGATTGTGTCGCTTAAAATTAGTATTTTTTCTTTTACTGTTATGTGAGGTAAAAGTCGAAAGATGAATTAATAGAAATCCTCACACAGGAAAAACAAAAACTGAATTTGCTGAGAAAATGACAAACAAATTCATGGATGAGAAAGTTCATTCAGTGTTTGAAGAAAACACACTGGAAATAAATGACGCGCGTCCAACGTGGGCATTGGTCAGAAAACTTTATTTGAAGAAGGAAAGTAGGGGGTTATTAATGACAGCTTAGGATCTGATATTGCAGACAAACTGGGTAAAACAGAATACTGATAGGGTCAGCAATAAGCGTTATGTAGAATGTGTGTGTGTGTGTGTGTGTGTGTGTGTGTGTGTGTGTGTGTGTGTGTGTGTGTGTGGAGAGAGAGAAAGAAATAGGGAGAGAGTAAGAGAGACTCAGTTATACTGTATCAGAAGTACATAGCTCAGAATGAGTAAATAAATAGAGGCATGCTAAAGTTGAGTCCATTATTCATGGGAAGTTGTTTAAAAAGTATAGATTTGAATGTAGTCACAAATATGGACATGTGATCACAACTGATAAAAAATTGTAAATAATAGTAAAATAAAATTCCTATAAAATATTCTGATACAGATAATGAGTGCTTTAGATAAAACAAGATTTACTCAGACCGGACAAAAAACAAACAAACAAAAAAGATTTGCTATCTGATAAAAGTCTCCTATCTATTTAACCTGAGAAATGAATTTAAAGAAATGATTTAAACTATAAAATTCTGAAAATTTGAAAAGGATGAATAAAGAAATAAATTACAGTACTAGCTAATATTCAAGCATGGGGGAACCTTGCAGTGGAATATGATTTGGGCGCAGATCAATTACAAAAACATGTCTGTTCTGCAAGGATATTTCGAAAAATATTGGACACAGCTTGTCGACGAAAAGAACAAATTACTGGTTTATTTTCTTAAGTTACGAAAAGTGACATGAAGATGTACTTCTTACCAGTAACCAACATCATGTTATACTGAATAATAATAATAATAATAATAATAATAATAAAATAATAATAATAATAATAATGTAATAATAATAATAATAACGGGAAGGAAACTGAAAGAAACTGGTATGAACACCACCCAGACCCGGTTACGGAGATAAGACCTGTTATAATTCTATGGGACTATACAAGACACACAGACAGAACAATCAAAGCTAACCGCTCAGACATTGTTATTAAAGACCACAAAAAAAAAAAAAAAAAAAAAAAAACCGTGCATTCTTATTGATATGGCAGTCCCTGTTGACTGCAATGTATCTTTGAAGATATTCAAAAATCTGTCAAAATACAAGGACCTTGAAATAGAAATGTGGCATATGGGAACATCAACAATTCCTGTTGTAGTTAGAGCCCTAGGACTGGTTGGAAAAGATTGCAGTAGACTAATTGAAGGGATTCCTGGAAGTCCATGCTTCAAGGAGATACAAAAAATTGTTCTGACAAGTACATCCCACACTTAACGAAGGGCTTTATCTATGTAATTTTTTTTTTTTTTGTCAGTGGAAAGTGTCATGATGACATTTCTAACTATAGGTCCCTGGGCGGGACCCGGAAAGAAATGTGTAAACGCCAGAAATCAAAGAAAATGATGATGATAATAATAATAATAATAATAATAATAATAATAATAATAATGTAACACATGAGGACAAACATAATTCCAGTTGTAGTTGGAGCCCTCGGATTGACTGGAAAAGCTTCTGATAGACTCATTGAAGGAATGCCTTAAAGAAATACAAAAAAAAATGTACTCACAAGTACGGCTCACATATTAAGAAGAGTTTTATCTATACAAAATATTTTATCTCAGGGTTTTTTTTTAAATAAAAAGTGTCAGTGGAAAATGTCATGAAGTTATTTCTAACCTTAGGTCTCTGGATGGGATCCGGAAAGAAATATGTATACAACAGAAACTAAAGAATATTATTATTATTATTAATAATAATAAATAATAATAATAATAATAATAATAATGACACTTATTTCAATAGTAATAGAAATGATTAAAATTATATATATATATATATATATATATATATATATATATATATATATATATATATATATATATACAAATAGTAAAACACCAAATAACTGGGAGGGCGAGGCGTTGCATGGCAAATACCTAAAAAGAACCAAAGAAGCAGACGTGGACCAACAGCAAACATAAGTGGCCAAGGAACACTGGGTTGAAAGCTGAGACAAAAGGCCTAATTCTTGCAGCTCAGGACCAAAGCATTAAAACCAGATCCTACCACTCTCATATAATCAAAGATGGAACTAACCCGAAATGCAGGATCTACAGAAAATATGATGAAACTATCGACCATATTATCTCAGGATGTTCGGAACTAGCAAAAAATGAATATACCTATAAGGTAGCGACATATGTGCATAAGATAATATGCAAGAGGCACAAAACTGAAACCATTGAGAGATGGTATAAGCTCCAACCAGACATATTTACCTAAAATAACGATGTAACTATCCTCTGGGACATGCTAATTCAAACTGACAGGGAAATAAAAAGACTACAGACCCGATATTATGCTAAAAGACAAGAAACTCCATGAAGTGTATGTTTATTAACGTAGAAGAATCATCTGAGAGAAACACTTCCATGAAAATTATTGAGAAAATGCCCAAATACAAACACTTGGAGATCAAGATTAACATGATGTGGGGAATGAAGTCTGAGTTACTCAGAAGATCGCCCTCCTAAAAACAGCCCATATTCGAAAAAAAAGGCTATCAATTAAATGACAATTCTCCTATAAGGCCTAAGGACCATAGTTTGAACCCGGCTGTACAAGATATAAAGCAGGAAACATAACATACACAAATAATAATAATAATAATAATAATAATAATAATAATAATAATAATAATAATAAAGATTTAGAACAAGGAGAAGCTTATAAGTACCTAGGTGTAAATGAGAAGGAATTCACCATAAGAAAATGAAAGAAATAGTGCGTAAAGAGTACTATAGAAGGGTACGACTGGTATTAAAACTGAATTGAATTCTCAGAACAGAATTATGGCCATTAATAACCTTGCCATCCCAGTGGTCCAATATAGTTTCAACATCTTGAACTGGACTCTAAATGACATCAGACAAATGGATTCTAAAACAAGAAAGCTTCTTTCTAAGTATAAGATGCATCATCCAAAGGCTGATGTAGACCGTCTATACATACCCCGTAAAGAAGGTGGAAGAGGTCTTATTCAGCTAGAATTGTCATACAAAGACAACAACTATTGGCTTACTAACTTACATGGAAACAACAAATGACTGGATGATAAAATTAGTGAAACAACATGAAAAACAGAAAGAAAAAATATTCAATAATAAAAGAAGGCAGTAAATACAAACAACATTTACATTTAGTAGATTCTGTATTAAATCAAAACAGAAGCCAAGAACCAACTATTGCAGCAAAAGATATGAAAAAGAAAGCCAAGGATAAAGCCCTTGAACAGATGAAACAACGCTGGCAAGACAAACCTCTGCATGGCCAATATCCAGAACGTGCAAATAAACCCAATGTTGATAAAGTTAATACTCATCGATGGTTACGAGCATCTGGATTAAAGTCTGAAACTGAAGGCTTTATTCTTGCAGCGCAAGACCAGAGTCTTTTTCACTAGGGAATTTTCAGGCAAATATCATACATAATAATGTGGATCCAAAATGCAGGTTCTGTGACAAATACCAAGAAACAATAGACCATCTAATCTCAGGATGTTCTATACTTGCCCCAAAAATGAATATAAAATCGTCACGATAGAGTGGGGCAATACTTTACACTGGACAATGTGCAAACACTTTGGAAAATGTAAGCAAACACTGGTATGAACATCGGCCAGCGCCGGTTACAGAAATAGAAGATGTCACCATTCTATGGGATTATACCATCCACACAGACAGAAAAATTGAAGCAAATAGGCCGGACATTATTGTCAAAAAACCAGAAAGAAAAAAACTTGCCTACTAATTGATATGGCTTGTCCAGCGGATTGTAACATAGCAACCAAGGAATTTGAAAAACTATCAAAATACAAAGACCTGGAAATTGAAATAGAAAAAATGTGGAAATTGAAAACAAGAATAATACCAGTGGTAATAGGAGCACTTGGAATTATAAAAAATGGAACAAAACAACACATTGAAAGAATCCCTGAAAACCCCAGCTTAAGAGACATACAGAAAAATTGTCTTATTAAGTACAGCACACACACTAAGGAGAACTTTGTCTATGTAACGCTAGCAACTTCATCGGAGAAAAAAAAAAAAAAAAAAAAAAAAAAAAAATTAACATGAAATGTATTATAACAACACACCACGACCTGCCTTAGGTCTTTCCGCAGACTTGGTAGGTAGTGTGTCCATAGCAGAAATAATAATAATAATAATAATAATAATAAGTCTTATTAAGTACAGCACACACACTAAGGAGAACTTTGTCTATGTAACGCTAGCAACTTCATCGGAGATAAAAAAAAAAAAAAAAAAAATTAACATGAAATGTGGCTTATAACAACACACCACGACCTGCCCTTAGGTCTTTCCGCAGACTTGGTAGGTAGTGTGTCCATAGCAGAAATCGAATGATGATGATGATAATAATAATAATAATATGACCCAGCTCCGGTTACAGAAATAGAAGATCACAATTCCGTGGAATTACACCATCTTTACAGACAGGAAGATTGAAGCGAGTAAGCCGGACATAACTGTTAAAAACCGAAAAAAAAAAACAAAAAAAAAAAAAACTAGCCTATTAATTGATATGGCTTGCCCAGCGGGTTGTAAAATAGCAAGCAAGCAATTTGAAAAACTATCGAAGTAGTATAAAGACCTGGAAATCGAAATAGAAAAAGTGTGGAAATTGAAATCAAGAATTGTACCAGTCATAGTAGGTGTGCTTGGAATGAAATAAGTAACACAGCAACACATTGAAAAAAATCTCTGAAAATTCCAACCTAAGAGAAATACAAAAAATGATATTACAGCCCACGCACTAAGAAATATCTTTGTCCATGTAATGTAGTGATGTTATGGGTGTTAGAAAAACAAATCAGGAAATGTAGCCATACGAACATACCACTACCTGATTTAGGTCTTCCCACAAACTTGGTAGGTAGTGTGACAATAGCAGAACTCGAATATAATAATAATAATAATAATAATAATGTCAAAATACAAGGACCTTGAAATAGAAATCTCAAAAATGTGGCATATGGGAACATCAACAATCCCTCTTTGTAGTTGGAGCCCTAGGACTGGTTGGAAAAGATTGCAGTAGACTAATTGAAGGGATTCCTGGAAGCCCATGCCTGAAAGAGATACAAAAAGTTGTTCTGACAAGTACAGCCCACACTTTACGAAGGGCTTTAACTATGTAATTTTTTTTTTTTTTTGTCAGAGGAAAGTGTCATGATGCCATTTCTAACCTTAGGTCCCTGGGCGGGACCCGGAGAGAAATGTGTAAACGCCAGAAATCAAAGGAAATAATAATAATAATAATAATAATAATAATAATAATAATAATAATAATAATAATAAGTTGTCCCTTTTGTAGTTGGCGCACACGGGACAATTTTCCGGAAACATTATAAGTCAGATCACGCCTTTGGTATACTTGACACCACTGGGAGTGCGCGTGTTGCGTCGCTACTTGAAACAGATCATATGTTTAGGAAATTATTGAGCCTCTAAGATGCAAGTAGGGGCTGTGACATGGACGTTATATTCTTTATGTGCCTTGCGCCCTCGGGGCGTAGGCTGTCATGGCTTTCCACAACTTACTGTCCCTTGTAGCTCTTAATAAACCTTGTCTTTTCTGTTATTTCTCCTAAGCCCTGTTCAGCCATTTTTTACTCAAGATCATTGTGTATTTCATGCGCTGTTTTCCTCTATCCCTCTTGCCCGCTATCCGTCTCGTGAGCATCAGACTTTCTAAGCACTCCCTCCTCATTATACTATTCCGTATATTAAATATTTCCTTTTTGTTTCCTAAAATTCGTCGTTGCTCACATGTTTGATCCAGAATATCCCCAACATCCTTTTGTAGAACCGTATTTATGTTGCTTCAAGTCTTCTCTTCATCTCTGAGGAGATGGTTCAGCACTTACTGCCATACAGGAGGACAGATATCGCCTAGAAGTTTAACACTCTTTTCCTTGTTTCTAGCGAAAGTTTCCTATTTCTTAGTAACCTGATTAGCTTTTGGAATACTTCTTTGGTTATCCAAATCATCATCATCATCATCATCATCATCATCATCATCATCATCATCATCATCATCATCATGAAATGAGTCGGAGAGGATATTAAAAAAATATTAATAGTAATATTAGTATTATGTTGATGATGACCTTCATGAGAGAAAAATAAACATAACATCAAAATGAAACAATTCCGTTTATGTGTACACAGATTTCACATTGTAACCCGCATCACAGTTCGGTGGGTCAACGAGCCTCACTAACGAAGTACTTAGTATTGGTCGGGCTTACTACACTAGTGAATCGATCTGCACAAATTAGCTGTTCATTAAGCTGAGTTTAATCTAGAACAATGTTACACCACTGTTAAAATTGAAGTCACTTCGCCAACGAGCTAGCCTGCAAAATGAACTTGTTAACCATATCACTGAATAGGAGGCTATCAATAATAAGAAAAATGGTGCACTGTTAAAGTACACTATAAATTAGTCGGTTAGTTTTGGTGATAACATTTAGGGAAACAAGATCATCAACTGGCCAAAATAAAATAATAGATATATAACAGTATGAGAAAGATCAGGAATATAAAATATCGACTAAAATAAATTTTAAAAATACATAGTAACTAAGATGAATTCTCGAATAGGAGTTATGGGATAGAAGCAACGTAAATCAAAGGATGAAGAATTTGAATATAATTAAAATTAGAAAAGACTTAAAAGAGAATAATTGATTAATAAAGAGATGAATGATTTTTGAAGAAATATTAACGTAGAGTTTTAGAATAAGAAGCAATTGGAATATAAAGAGATAAATAAGAAACATCTTACAAACAATGAAAAAAGTAAAATAAGATGAAAAAATAGAGCTCTTAAAAACATGAAGAAGAAAACCAAGAGGAAGAAGGTGATAAAAGAATTTGAAAAATGTGTATAGAAAAATAAGTCAACAGAAGAAGAAACAGGGTGAAAAAACAACAGAGAAATAGAAAGAAAATTAGTCGATACGTTGGTAGAGGCGAAAGAGCAATAAACGAAAATAATGAAACATAATAGAGGGAGGAGAATCGAATGAGAAAAAGACATATAAATGGGAAGATGAAAACAAAGAACTCATTGTCGGGGAAAGAAAGAGAACAGGAAATATAAGAGATAATTTATGGAGAAAAACAGCTAAATGAGAAGAATGTTTTAACGGTAAGAAAACAAGGAAGGAATGATTTAAGAGTGACGTCATACCGTGACGGAATGGCAAAAGAAATAATGAAAAGTATTCTCTCTCACTCTCTCTCTCTCTCCCTCTCACACACACATACAAAGAGGAAAAATAAAAAAATACAAACCATCATCAGTTAGAAAATTGGTGAAATATTAATATTCCATTAGCCTCATACCATACTAATCTAAGCTGACTAATATCAAAGATTCGATAAATTGTTGCATGGAATTTTTCACAAATGAATTGTTTTAATTGAACATAAATAGGCAAGAAGACTGTTGACGTGACTGATATAGTTATATAATTTATCAATAATAGACATTTTGGTTTATACCTCTGTAAAACATGATTCTAAATGTTGATTTTCAAAGCAAGCAAGCAGGACCGACCCCCTTAGAAGATTGGCGGAACACAGACCTCATAACTACATTCATTTCCATTTTGGTCTTGTGCCATATTAGACAACGCCTAGAAAATATCAAACAGAGAGAAAAAGTGCTTGTAGAGAGAAAGAGAAAGCCTAAAGAGTTCTCGGACAGAAAGAACTGAGGGCCTACAGTGAATCCGAGCTGAATGGTGATGAAGCAAAGTTAACATATGCGTTAAAGAACATTGAAAGCCGCCTCCATTTTTGATTTCCATAGTGTCACAAAGTCATCCTCCCGCCATATTTCTTTTAGTTTTCAATTGTTCATATGTTCGTTCTCTTCCATAAAAAAAAATCAATAAATCAATACATGGAGCAACTACATTAATGCGATGTTTAGGAAGCTACCCTTGCAGACCATTGCTACTAAAACGAGTTTGATCTTAAATAGATGCCGTGGTGGAATGGTTAAAAAAGATTATTCTGCAAGCCTTTGTTACTATAATAAATTCAGTTTTCACTGAGTGACCCGAAGAAATGACATGATGCCGGGAGTAGTTTAGTGGGTGTTAATTGGTGCCTCACAACGCAGTAAACCTTGACAGCTCTAGTGAGTTCCATCTTAATAGATGCTTTATTAATGTCTTTTGTCAGAACAGGCTATATTTAGTAAATACAAAGGCGCCACTCCGTAGAGCAGTTATTAACAGCTTAGTCAACTAAGATTTTGATCACTACTGCGGCCACAATACTAGTGGCTTTCTATCTGGCTAAACTTATCTGAATAAATATTAACAAAAGACATCTTTGTGGGTGTGATGGTCAATAGACTACTCTGCCAGATGATTGGTTCCATAAACGATTCTCTTTGCTTCACATTTTTACAAGATTTAATTTATTAAAAATACAAAGATACTTTGCCATAGTGCTAAGGATTCTATTTTGAAAACTGTTGTACAAAATAATTTTAATTCAATACTTCTGTTTACTCTAGTGGCCTTACCGAAGACTGAGACAAAGTTAATATTATCAAGGAACTTCGCCTGAAATCAATGATTTGCAAACTGGCCTTGCATGTAATTTCTACTATAATAAATTAAAGTCCCTGTACGCTAATCATGATAAATATTGATATTTACTAAGCTTTGCCTTCGTCGCTAGAAGGCACCGTTAGTGCAACACTAACATTGCCTTCTGGCAACAAAGGCCAAGTTTAGTAACATCCGTGAATCTGTTATAAAACCTTATTAATCATTGCTCCCAGGGAACTCAAAAGTCATTTATTATACTTAGTTTAGGTCTAGTACATGCCCACAATCGTGACGCATTCACTGATGATATAAAACTAGTCAACTGGTCTATAAAATGAGCTTATTAACCGTCATATTAAAATAGATAGTTACCAAACTTAGCATAGTCTGACACAAGATCAGGATAGTCAGAGAGATATATTAATAAACTGTAAAGCTAAATGTATACAGTTTATCCTGTCGTATGGCCAGTAATCCCTTCCATGCTTATTGAACAGTCGAGGTTCATTCCTTGTTCAAAGTTTTGATTTACAGGTTCCTTTCTTCCACAGCCTTAATGCTTTAACTGTCTTAATAATTTGGTGATATGACTGATCAATAACTGCGATTTTTCATTTTGAGAGTATGGGGTTGATAGTTGATGCATTACGACTAGTAACAAGAAACTCAAACTGTTTAGAAGCGCTGAGAGAGACTGCTCTATTCAATAGTCGCACAACATCGGGGTATTTGAAATACCATATCCCCCAATGATATCCCTAAAGGCAATTGTGTTTCAGTCCTAGTTACATTTAGGCCTTTTTGTATTGTCATAGACGATAGAAATTGATAATTATTTAGGCTATTTTTATCCTTAAAAATTAAAATAATATTCTCATGAGAGTTGCAGTTAAAAGAAATAAAGGTATATAAATAAACAAAAATATCCTACCCACCTAAACCGTTCTTTCTCCAATATTCATGTTATTCGAGCCAGTTTCTTTTCTCCAGAATGTTTTTCTTTGAAAAGTTTTCCAGACGCCTTAGCGTTTTGCGAAACTAATTTAAAGACTTCTATCGTTGCCAATACTTTTACTGTTCCAGGCTATCTCTCTCTTTGTTGTCGATATATATATATATATATATATATATATATATATATATATATATATATATATATATATATATATATATATATATATATATGCAATGCAATTGGTGTTAAGAAAGGAGAAAATCTTCCAATGGCAAGAGAATTGTTTCTTGAGTCCCGGGATGATTTTTTCACGTGCTTCACACTTAATTAATTGCACTCTGTTAGCTATCTGTTTTTTCTTTACTGCGCCTCTTCTCACGACTGTAATATATTAGACAAAATATCTTTTGTTTTGTGATTTTAATGGCCATCATGACATGTGGATAATCATTCTAATGTTACTGATTTTTTCCGGTATTAAGACTTCCATATATTTCGTTTCCCAGGCTCTCAGTCAAATATTAGATTTTCCTAACGTTTCCCTAATAATTCTGATCAACATTTTTCTTTACATAATTTGTTCGTCACCTTCTCTCCTGGTTCTTTTTTAGTATTGCAACTCTTTCCTCTTGGCAATTCGCATAGTATTATCTTCAGTTATATTTCTGCCATCAATGTAATGATTGGGTTTCATTTTATGATGTTCTTCAGGACGATCCTTTGAGTGAGAGTTTTCATCTTTCTATCAAGATTTGTGTCACTGAGGTTTCTGGCTGAATAAAGGTCGGCATCGATGCTTTTGTGCGCCTTCGGAAAAAGAACTAAATAAAATTATAATCTTCTCTTTGGTTCGCAACAGCCTGTTCAGCCACTATAGTCGACAATCCCTGTTACCATCAGTACCAATGTAATAGTTATGAATATGACAAACGACTTTTTGTGCTGAGTATTTGTTCGCTGAAAGAATGAGGCACAGTAGAGCCTCTAATATGTTTGGTTTTGGACACTACTAGCGGTTCTGTGATAGTGTGTTAAATAAGCTTGAGTCTTCTATTTTTTCCCTTTTCGCTCATCTTCTGCAAATAAAGTAGAATGTTTTGATCGTTAATTTCCTTTCGAGTCTACTCTTGATTCATCTGGAGTATATTTACTTGGTTTTACACTTAAAACTGAGTTTCTATTGTCTGAAATTCATATACATCTATCCAAGTTTCTGCTATCACCCGTAAACAGGATACTCAAAAAGCACGTGAATTTGATGTTATCCCTGTAATAGACCTTAAAAAATATGCCCCTGAACTGCCTCCAGTTCTCTAAATTCTACATTAAATTCCGTGTAGCTTCTTGCTTTTCTGTTAGTTGGAATTTTTTCTGTATTTACAGTCTTTAAGAACTCAGACGAACCACCTAATCCTTCCAACTATTGGTCTATTAGCCTTCTACCTATTTTTGACACATTACTAGAGGCTCTAATCAACTCGATGCGTTTCCTTTCAGATAAAGAATATGGCTTTCGCTTCTCTAGTTCACCCGCTGTTTCATAGTTATTGCAGAAAGAGTGTCAAGCTTTAAATAAGAATGGGGCAACTTGAGCTTCTGCTTTGGAGATCTCGAAGGAGTTTGACAGGATTTGGTATACTGTTTTTTTTCATAAATTAAAAGGTTATGATATTTCTGAATTAATTTTTTATCTGATAAAATCTTTTTTATGGAATCGAGAAATGGAAGTTCTCTTGGACATCCACTTGTCTAAATCCTTTACTGTAATGTGAGTATCTCCCAGGGCTCTATCCACGGACCTGCCTTGTTTTCGTCAAAAATCTTCCCAATATCATCCTTTCTCAACTTGGTATCTATGTTGATAACACAACTATTTACTCTTGTTCTAATTGTAATTCTGGTTGATTCGATAAGATTAAATTGGTAGTTGATCTAAAAATTAGCTACAATCTGTTGTCTTTTCGGGTAAACAATGGATTGATAATTTTAACGAACTCCCTAAATGATACTGCTTTCTTTTAGCTGTTTTAGAAAACGATTTTTGCCTTTCATCAAATTGGCTGATGCTAACCCCCAGATAGTTAATCACTGGATCTTCTCAGGCTAATGTTTTCCGCTAACATGAAGTGGAATGATTATATTGAATAAAATACTAGGTCTGCTGGGAAGGTTGGTTTCAGTCCCGTGTTAGGAAGCTTTTTTCTTTAAATCTATCTTTCACATTTATAGGCCTGCCACATCTTGCTGTCACACCTTATTTGCTGCTAAATGAAGATTAATCTGCAATTTTGTTGACCCTGACCTGTCATCTCGTAACTTGGTTAGATGTAATCGGAAGTTCTTTGCTAACAGATTCTACATTATTTACATTATTCGGACTATTGTCCTCATCTTTTTCGCCATATTTATCACAACGTTTCGGCCGTTGTACCGTCCGGCCTTCATCAGGTGGTTCGAATTTCGAACTGAACCCTTTATTTCGCTCACTGGAGTAGACTGTTCTAGTTCCACGTGCCATGTTTGATGGATGTCAGTTATCTCCTGCTAATTTACCTCTGAAAGTTCTCCACTGCCTTATCCGGTTATTGAATTCACACTCTTTGGGTCCTGTCACTGGATCTAACCAACGCCTTTATCCACTCTGCTATGTGTCCTTGAGAACATCTGGGTATGATATTTGGGTATGATATTCTGGGTATTAAACCTAATTTCTTCAGCAACCATTCTTACCAGTGCTCATATTGCAATTTTGCTGTTATCAAATCATGTTTTTACCAGAGCTCATATTGCAACTTTGTTGTTATCATTGCTTTTCTCTGGTACTCCTTATTATTGGTTCCCATACTGTATTTATTTCTATGCTTGGTCCACTCAGGAGATTTTTGTGGCCTAGCATATGTGCTGATTCCTTAAGTTTACGAAGTTTCCAATGGTGTTCCTTGTAACAGTTTCTACTCTCACACTTGTTGTTTGTGGAACTCTCTTCCGTCTTATGGCTTTCCAGTCGACTCTGATCTTCAAAAATTATCTTCTGTCTTCTTAATTCCTGTTCTTTTATTGTTTACTCTCCTTAAAAATGTTTTTTCTCATATTATTTTTCATTCACTAACTCCGTCTTATTGGCCTTGTTGCTTTGATTGTGATGAAATAATCCAAAAATTTCTAAAAATCGAATTAGGTAGATGCCTAAATCTTAAATATCAATAAATCAATAGATAATCGTTTTTTTTTCCTTCTTTTTATTGACGGTTGTGATAAAAAGATTTAGTGGATGGTAAACAATTTCTCACCCTGATTTTTCAATCTCATCACTGGCGTTAGACAATTGACTTCCTTTGACTGCTTTACACATCTCCATTTTTTTCAGGTATTTTTCGCTTTACGTCTCATTTTCGATTCAGCAATGCTTTTAATTTAAAAGGTCATTTTAAATCGTTCTATTTGATTATGATTCGGCGTGTAAACATTTTTATTCGTTTGAGAGAGTGTGCACAACCAACATCAATTAACCTTCTTCTGTCAATTATTATTAAGTTCAGGAAAACGAATTGTCTCATAAAAAATAAGAATCGAGAGCAACTGTTTAACGCTAAATTGTGAAAAGTATCAGACAAGAACACACCACACCAACACATATTGCAGCACAGTGTTGTATGATAATCAATATTCGATAGCTGCCCGACTTTTACAGCCTGTTCGATTGTCATTCTTTTCGGAACATTAAAATGGCTTCATAGGGCCATTTGAATACAAATAGTATTAAATATTCTGCCAAGTATGATATGATATCAGGAAAAGCAATAAAAATGCGAAGGATTTTATCAGTTATGTGCCATGCGTAATATACGCTTAGGCGGTCATATATCTTTCGATACATGACTGACGAGGCAGAATTTTTTCACGCAGTAGGTTGCCATTTCTTTCTGTGTTATACCAGTTGACATCCAAGGCTATAAAACCCGGCCTGTCCTGCTATTTACCCATAGCTGGGAGGTGGGGGAAGAGGATTCATACGTTTCCCAAGTGTATTAGCCCGTAAGTGAATATAATGGATTCGACTAGAATTGGAACTCGGTTCTCCGATTCCTCAATCCGCTATCAATTACTCCACCGTGCATCCAATGTGTTTTATAGATTATGTAAAAAGCATTTGACAAAGTACGTCCTAAATTACTGTTAGAACTGCTGCATAACGTTGACATATGTGGCTCGGATATTAAAATAATTCCGATGACATATTGGCAGCAAACAGCCACCATACGGATAGAGAATGAATAAATATATAAAAATAGAAAGTGATGCAAGACAAGGATGTCCTACATATGATTCATCATTAGCAGCCACAATCTTAAAAATCTTAAAAACATAAGAATATGCAGATGATACAGTATTAATAACAGACGCATAAATAAAAGTACAAGAACTCGTACAGAAGATAGTGAAGGAAAGCAAGAAGAAAGGACTAAACATCAATAGCAAGAAGACAAAATGCATGCTTGTCAGCAAAAGGAACAGCCCAGCATTCAAATTACTAATTAGAGATAAAAAAACAAACCATCGAAAAACAAAACAAGTAAAAGAATTAAAATATTTGGGAAGTGTTTTAACAGAGGACGGAATGTGTGACATTGATATCCGAAGGCGCATTTGGATAGCGAAAGATGCTTTCCAGAAACTAAAGAAAGTATTAAGAAAGACAAGAATTTCGTTAGAAATAAAGAAAAAAATACTGAACTGTCATGTAAAATCGGTCCTCCTATAGAATTGTGAATGATGTGCAATCTCTTTATATATGAAGAGGTGACTTGAAGTAGAAGAAATGTGGTTCTACAGAAGGATGCTGAGAATACCATGGACTGAACATGTGAGAAACGACGACATTTTAAAGAAAATGGAAACAAAAAGGACACTTATGCTTAGCACCAGAAACAGTTGAAATTTCTGGGGCTATTATGAAGAAAGACGACTTTGTAAATTTGATACTCACAGGATATATTGAAGGCAAAAGAAACAGAGGGAAACAACAACCTCACAAGAATAGATGGATGGCGGAACAAGGTTTAGAACATATGACAAAAAGATAATCTTTATTAGTGCTATACAGGCGAGGAAATGTCCTAGGTATGGCGATAAACTGCATCTGGCAGCAAAACTTCTGATCAGGAGGTCTAGTGGAGCGTGAAACCGACTCTTAATTGTTATTTTTTCGAAATCCACACTGACCCGGGGTGGTAGCACATGTTAGGGTACCAGTTATGGGCAAACAGTAAACTGGCGTTAAAACACTATGAAAATATAACAATAGATTTTTATAGTAAAAATACCAGTGATACATTTTTGAGAAAAAAAATTACTGACAATATAATACCCACTTTACAAAAACACGTCAATGAAACCTGATATACTAAGTGATTGTTTTTTTTACAAAGAATAAATACTTTATTCGTTCGAACCCATACTAAAAAATTTTGTCGGCAGTAAATAACCCATTGAGGTTGATATGCTGTAAAACAAAATAAACCAAACCAAACAAAAGGAAAGGAAAGGAAATTGTGGAAAGTCATGATAACCAAAGTCCTGAAAAGACAAGGCACATATAAGAAAGAATATTGAAAGATACGTAAATTGGGAGGATATTAAGACAGTGATTGATTCCTTCGGCGGAAACAAGATAGTTTATTTCATTGGTTGACCAACATTTTATTGCTTACTGGCTGGATAGATACTTTTCATTTGTTCTCTGGGTGTGACAAGTGTTTGATCTATGGCTTTCTTATAATTGCCCTATATAACTATATAATATCGGATAATTGCCCTTTATAACTACATAAGCAATATAAATCAATACAATTACTTTTCTAGATTGACAGTATCGATGACTACAAAAATCAATTTTGAGTTGTCTTTTGGTATGGTTTGAAATTAAACATTTCTAGTCATTTCTATGTAAAGGTAAATCTTTCAGAAATTAAAATTGGCATGCTGAGTTCAAATACCGTTAGAGTTAGTTGCGTTCACATTTTCACAAATACTATTGGGAAAAGATAATATACGATGGCGGCACTCTCAAGAATTGTCCTTCTGAATAAATTGCTTTCTCTTTTGATGAGTGTGTCGTTTTTAGATAAAAATCTGTATATAATGTGCAGCATAAAATAACCCTACATTATTACCTTGATAAAGTCCCTCAGAGGACGAAACGCGTCAGCTAAGTATAGTTTCTCCTTTTGTCACATTTTGTTCATTCTATCTCTTCTGCAAATATTTGCACTCACGCACGCACACACACACACACACACACACACACACACACACACACACACACACACACACACACACACATATATATATATATATATATATATATATATATAGTTGAGTTGATGTGAGTTTGTGACCCTGGGTTTAACGTTTTTTGCGATCGTCTGGCAAACAAAATTGTTTGTCTGACGATCGCAAAAATGTAAAACCCAGGGTCACAAATTAACATCAACCGAACAAAATATTTTAGCTCTATCACTGATATTGAGTGCTTCCCAATAAGTACCGCACACATATAATATAATATATATAATAAATTATATATATATATATATATATATATATATATATATATATATAGACATTTCACACACACTGATACACACGCAGACACACATATATATGCGTGTATTGTGTGTTTCGTCTACGGTATAAAACAGTGATTAAGTCACTGACCTTTTCAGGCCTCAAGCAATCTTCAGACAATGTCAGTTATCATGCAGTGAGGAATATGTATCAACACTGTAAATCTTCAAAGGCTATTGAAATTGAGCACTATTTTCCGATAAGTAAATTTTATTATTCATTATTGTATTTCAGTAAAATAATTTACTCAGCAACACTTTTAAGTTCAGTCTGCACATTACTGACTCCATTTTTAAAATCAGTAATTCACATGCTGTAGATTCTGCCTGTAATGTCTCGAATCTTGGTTATTTGTTCATGAGTTTTGATATCACTCCAAAGAGTCATTCGGTTTCCTTGTAGAATACAAATCTTACTTATTATAAAACGCAGGTTGTGTGTGTGTGTGTGTGCCTGTACGTTTATATATTGGATCGGATTTCCTACATTTTTCAACCAATTTCAACAAAACTTCACAGGACTACGTAAAATTATCTTGCGGTGGTTCTAACAGCGCCAAATATTGGAAAAACACAATTGTTTTTGCACGAAATCAATTTGAAAACACGATTAAGAGGCATCGCTGTGAGAATGAAAGGGGGACAACTCATATCGAGTTATACTTATTATAAAACCCAGGTTGTTTTTGTGTGTGTGTGTGTGTGTGTGTGTGTGTGTGTGTGTGTGTGTGTGTGTTCGTTAATATATGGGATCGGATTTCCTACATTTCCCTTTGTTTTTTTGGCAGGTAGTGTTTCTTATTGTCTTGCACACTTTTTACTTTATTTTTACATACAGAATGCTTTAAAAATTCCATTTACAAGACAATTGTTTATAATAAAATTCTATTCAATCGGTGGATCCATAACGATTGAAAACAATGTTTTTGTTTGAGTTTGGGTTTGACCAATTCGTAAAAAAAAAAAAACTAATTAAGACATGCATGTCCGTCAACCTTAAACAATAATCTTTGTCAATTTTATTTTTCAGTCTTTATGATGGTTGATACTTGATCTATCTCTTACTGTTGCATCCCCGGGCAACGCCGGGCTCTACTGCTAGTTGGTAATAAAAAACATGACGTGTTAATGGAGAAAAATACTCAGATTAAGAATTCAAGCTTTCATGGAAAGCTTAAAATCAACTTCATGGAGTGAAAATAATTTTTGAAAAAGCTTTGCGGGTCAGAACACAAGAAGATAAAATATTAATAATTTGCAATAATAATAATAATAATTACTATATTAATAATAATAACAACGATAATAATAACAACGATAATAATGATAATAGCAATTCACACAAAAAAAAAAAACGCTCAGAGATGAGATTTCAAAGGTGCATTGAAAAAATGCTACTGATGATGATAACATGATAGTAATAATAATGTTTATGTCAACGTTGTAATGGACATTTTTTTTTACACCAGAAGCTTTCCGATACGTCTGTGATATGTAAATTAGACTAAGTATTGGCTGGTGTTGCAAAAACACATTTATTTGAAAATGAAAATACACAGATTTATGTATTAAGAGAGAAGAATAGGAAGTCAATGCATGTAACAGTCTATGGCTTGAAGCCATTTTGAATATTATCTATCGAGTAAAATATCTTTTACAGAGTGTGCACAATCAGCATTAAATTTACATTTTCATCGAAGAAATTTCAGCATATTGAAAAAAAAATGTAACAAAACAAAAATATCGTAAAAACATCAATTGTGAAGGTGTGAGACAGCGTTATGGCCGACACCACGAGAAACAGTACTGGCAAAACGCGTTTGAAATTTCGCATAGGTTGTTTGTATTCAATTAAATTAATGCATATAGGAAAGGTGTATATTAGCTTGTCGTTGTGCCTTGTTTCATTAAAAGCAGTTACCCTGACAAAATTAACCTGTTATCTAAGGATTGTATATAATGTATTCCCTTGAAAATTCGTCAATGCCATTTCTTTCTTTTGGTCTGTTACTTTCTGATTTTCACTTTTTCAACTCATCATCTTCCGCCCCCCCCGCCAATCTCATCTGACTGTTTATAATGAAGAGTGTAATTTTCTGTATGTTTGTTTTTCTGTTCGTAAATTTTAATTCGCAAAAGCAAAATGGTACATGAAATTAAGAATTGAAATTAAATAATAAAATTTCATGCCTACGTTAACTTAATTAGAATTATTAGTAACAATTCACACACAAATACACACACATATACAAGTTATATATAAAATTATATATATATATATATATATATATATATATATAAATATATATATATATATTATTTTATATATATATATATAAATATTATATATATATTTTACATATATATATAAATATTATATATATATTTTATTTTATATATAAATTATATATATATATTTTATATATATATAAATATTATATATATATTATTATATATATATATATAAATATATATATATGTATTTTATTTTTATATATATATAAATATTATACATATTTTATTTTATATATATATATAAATATATATATATATATATTATTATTTTATATATATATAAATATATATATATATATATATATATATATATATATATATATATATATATATATATATATATATAGATAGATAGATAGATAGATAAAGCCCTAAAATATTTGAATACCTCGGGAGTTAAGAGTTAATCTGTAGAGTTAAATTCTCTACCATCCATAAGTCTGTTTAAAAAAAATCCTCTTTTTACACACAAAATTGAAGAGCTGTCATAGAATTCATGTTTTTATGACGGAGAACCTGCTGCAAATATTCAGTGAAAAGATAGAACAGTAGAATTAATCCTATAAGGAAAAAAAGAAACTGTCTTTATCGACATGCCTTATAATCTCTTTTATATTCAAAGGTCTAAGCAAATAATTTCCCGTAATGCTGACAAACTCCATGAAGGGTCGTAGGATCGTACTTATATATATATATATATATATATATATATATATATTTCAATGTGTACATATATATATATATATATATATATATATATATATATATATATATATATATTTGTATGTACATATATATATATATATATATATATATATATATATATATATATATATATATATATATATATATATATACATACTAGCAGCATTACCCGACGTTGCCTGGGTTTATTCAAAAAAGATCACAAACCACATTCAATCTGTAAAGTTAAAATAAAGAAGATTTTTCTTTAGTGCCTCTTATCTATCTGGTGAAAAATTCTAATGACATGAAGTGTGAAAACATTTAAAACAGGAGAAAGTTTTTTTTTACAGAAGCATAGAAGATACAAAAAAATTGTCAGCAAATGAAGAGTACATTAATCGCAATCGATCTACGAAAATTGTTGAGGAGAAATGCTTTGTTGACAGATTTTGCTCAAACTCACTTCGAATGAACACCATGCATTGGAACGAGAATACACACACACACACACACACACACACATATATATATATATATAT
>CAHIKZ030005336.1:4870000-4872500 GCA_903632075.3 Acanthosepion pharaonis
CTAATGTAAATACAGTTAAATTAAAATTGAAAATTTCAGATCTTAAATTCTAATGTCAACAGAGCAACATGTTTAATATTATTTCAAGATTATTCGGAAATGAAGCTATGAGAAAAAATATATTTTATTGTTCTTAGCGAAGTGCCAATTTATCAGTTCATTCCGACTCTGATGAGAAAAAGTATCTCCTATTTCTACACCTTTTTATACATGGAAGTCAGATTTCAAATAAGGAGTTAGATAGGGAAGGGAATTTTCAAATGACAAGACAAACACATCCACGACATAATGCACACATATATAAGCAAATATATGAGCACACATATTCACACAGGAAACAGAGGAAGGGAAAATTCAAAAAATAAGAAGAAAGAAGAAAATGTAAGACAAACATACACATAAAAACACGCAAAGAAAATTATGCCAGACATAAAAAAGCATATAAAGCAAACACACATAAATGCACTAATAAATCTTACACAAGAAGAAGATTAGTGTTGGGAAAATGTTTAATAAAGTTTATTAATTTTGCTCTAATTTAGTTTTAACCATTAGATTGAAAGGAGGTGTAAACCAAATGATTTTCCTAGATGTTCTTTTCTTATTAAGGTCATAAATATTGGGATCTCTGTATTTAATAGTAGTACGTTTTTAACCACTATTTCTAAAGGTAGAGTTTTGAAATCCATTGCGCTTATTAAAGACCTCTTTGCTATAAGAATTTGCGCTGATTCTAAATTCTATGGAAGAGCGTATATGTTTAATCACTGACCGGGAATGGTTAAAATTAGGGCGCAAGTATACAGATTTCGGATTAGCCCTCATAATTGGTTGGAAGGAGCTATTATTGAGGCTTACGGTAACATCTAGAAAATTTACCTGTTTAATATTAGTAGTTATCTTAACTGTAAGATCTAGGCCCTTCAACTCCCTATGGATCATTTTTATAATGCGGTCTTAATTTTATAAAATCCTTAATTATTAACAAGCCATCAACTCTATATCATCCAATATTTTAGTATTTACGCAGTCATAGGCACATAAACTATATAAAATAAATAATCCCACCAGATAGGGGCCCTAGCGGAGTCTAACGAACCCATTGAGATATCGAAGTCGTCATTGGAATTCTTTGAACCAGTTAATAACATCCGTAGTGTTAACCCATTGCAAGATTTCAAGGGTACCTTTATAGACTGGTTAGTATTTTTCGAAATGTTTTTCTAATTCTTCCGATTTCCGGTCTGGCGGGGTTAATTAGACTTGTAGATGGCTTGGTTCTGAAACCGGTTTATATAGATGCTAATTTTGCATGTAATTTATTGACACAGTCACTGATAGATAACTTGTCAATGATAGATTTACTAATGCAGTTAATTTTATCAATCATGGTTAAATTGTAGTGTCAATTTTCGTATAGTTTTTAGTCGAATTATTTTTAAAGTCTCATAATCCTTAGGCGATAACTCATAAAAAACATTTTGTTGGATTTAACATAATTCTGACATATTTACATCCTTAAAAATATCTAGATTTAAAAAAAATATATATTTCTTATTTTTATGAAAGTTTAATTCACTGATGATACCTAATAGGTCCTTTTCAAAACCCGACAGCGTCTCGATACGTGGTTCTTTTTTTAAATTCTTAAAACCATAATTTTTGTAGTTGATGTAGTGGTCCTATGCGATAAAATATAGTTTTAAGATATGTTATATTTATATATAAAATATCATTTTAAGCGTATGTAAATATAATAGTTGACACAAACATCAACACCATGAGGCGGCAGTTTGTTTCAAGCTTGAACGTAATCATCAGGCCTGAAGATTGCTTTCAAGTATGAAACAATTGTAGCCGCTTGGTGTTGACCTCAGCGTCCACTTACACACATGCAGATATATATATATATATATATATATATATATATATATATATATATATATATATATATATATTCATTTTGCAACATTTTTTATTTTGAGATTTTCATGGGTATTGCTTTTCATTGCCATATAAGCATCTTTTAATGATGGATCACATGTTTTCTGTTGCATTAATATCTTCAATGTTTGTCTCCATTCCATTAATTTAATGTTTTGTGCACCCACTTCGTTTTAGTATGTTGTATAATTATCAGAATTTCAGAATGTGAAGAACCGTTGATTTGCATGAATATATTCTTAGCTAAAAGCTTCGTGATTGAGACTTGTATCACTTACGAATCCATCAAATCTGAAGAGACCAATAATTTTCCTTCCCACATTTGTATCCGAAAAATTTATTCTATTTTCCTATTGTTGTTTTTTTAAAATCGTCTTTGTTGAATATTTCCATAAAGAAAACATCTAGTATAGATCTATAATCATCACTAAAAATAGCCCTTGAGAAATCTATTTTTCTTCGCCTGGCTTACGTTTTTCTTTTAATGGGTTTTACTTTAAAATTTTAGTTTGACTGCTGTCATGTCCTGATGTAATGTTCTTAATATACTGCATAT
>CAHIKZ030005336.1:4877500-4895000 GCA_903632075.3 Acanthosepion pharaonis
GAAAAAACGCGCAATCATCTTTTCGACTCTTTCCTTTGTACAACACAACAATTATTGCATCTCGCCAGTGCTGTGGAACAGACTCGTCACCCCAGAACATCTGCAGTAAATCACTTAGATGTTTCATTATGTTAGGCCCAGCACACTTGAAAATTTCCACATGAAGTCCATCGTTACTCAGGTGACTTTCCGGTATCTAGATTTTCGATAGCAGCTTCACCCTACTCAAGAGAGGGAGCATCTGCCAGAACTTCTTTAACCGGTCTACTTGGGATTGACTCGATGAACTCTAGATCAACGTCAGATTGTCTATTCAAAAGCTCATCAAAAGAATATCCAGAGGGTCTCGAAAAAACTCCTTACCACCCTTTGATGATCCATACACTTCATGCAGGACGTAGTATAGCAATTTCGTGTTATTAGTGTTGGGGGCAAGCTGTATTTCGTCAGCCTTATTTCTCCACCAAGAATCCTGCATGTAACGTAATTTTCGCTGCACATCAGTTTTGATGGCTTTGAACTTGGTCATCAATCTTTCATGTTCATGAGATGTTTGTCCAACTTTGTGTCAAACATGTTGTAGTGTGGCCTATATAATTATTTACGAATTTTGATTGTTCGGGAATACAATTCGTTAATGGGCATTTCAATTTAATATTATTTTTAACTATAAGGTTAGAGGTTTAAAATTTTTTGTAATAAATAATTAATCTAATTTTTTTGCTGTTGTCAGCTGGTGTTATGGATTTTTTTATAATGTTCTTAATTCTGCATTAATCCTGTTTATAATTTTCATTCATCTGATTTTTATAAAAAATATTAATATTATTGTTTATGTTTCTATTCTCGTCATTGCTATTATCTACCTTAGACAGAAAACGTCTAATATGGAAATCCAACAATTGATTAGGAAATCCGTTATTAATCAGCGTTTGTTTTACATTGTTTAATTATTTAAAGAAAACGTGCGAGAGGATGAATTCTCGTGCGCCCTTGTGAGGAAATTTTTAATAACTCCTATTTTATATCTAAGAGGGAATTCACTAGAGAAATTAAGATGGTAAGAATCTTTACTAGTTGTTTTTTTTATAAGCAGAAGTTTTAAAAGTATTATTACTAAAATCGACGAGAACATCTAAGAAAGAAAGTTTATTTTTTTCACGAAGTTCATAAGTAAAATTTAGGACGGAATTTTGTTATAATGTAGCTTTCAGATTTTCTATTTCTTTCTTGTTTTCAGCTAAAATAAATATATCGTCTACATAACGAACACATATTTCAGGTTTAATAACTTTAGTAAAACCCTTGTTTTCAACATAGGACATATAATAATTGGAGAATCACGGCCCGAGAGGGTTACCCATACTTACTCCATCAATTTGTGTGTAAATAGTATCATTCGGCTATAAAAATGAACTCTAGTGATGCAAGCGAGCAATAGTTTTCTTAAAATATTGGGCTTGATTGATGGAGGTGGAATTAAATTGTTTTTATACACCGAATTAATGATAATATCAATAGTTTCGGAGACGGGAACATTAGTAAATAAATTCTCTACGTCAAGTGACGTAAGAATGCCTTGTTTTGTTTTTTACTTTTGTGCTTTTAAGTATTTGGATGAATTCATGGGTAGATTTAATGCTGTAGTTAGTAGGGAGATATGGGGTAATGATATCATTGAGAAATTTTGATAGTTGGTATATACATGTTGGAATCTGAGAAATAATAGGTCGTAATGGCTATCCCGGTTTGTGTAAAAAAAAAAGAATGGGCGAAAAAAAGAAAAGAGACGAAAAAAAGCAAGAACGAGAAAAAAAAGAAAAAAACCAAAGAAGGAATGATAATAATGAACTGTAAAGAGAACTGTAGTGATTTTCCAAGCGTAGCTTAGATGTGGCTGAAAGTAGGGGGCACCCAGTGAGGACCGAACTCACTTGTAATTGTTCTAGCGAGACAAGCTTTCTAACCATTACACCGCCTAGAGATGCCCAAACTGTAAAGAGAACAGTAAAAAGAAAATAGTGCAGTCTTTTTGTTTGAAGCTTCATTAGACACAAACGTCTTCAGGTCGCAATCAGACTTTTTTTATGGACCCCATTTTCAGAAACACTTATTCTTGATTTACCCATTCCATCAAATAATTGAAATCAGATAGTTGTTTTTTTTTTCAAACAAAGTTTAAGAATATATTAATGATACTTGAGAAACTTAAAGTAATAATACTCACATTGCTGTAAGACATTTCAAACTGATTAACTAATCTCTATTTTTTCATTTTCCCTTAAGCCTTAAAAGGGGGAAATAGCCATTTGCTACCAAAAATTAAAATAAAGCAGACGCAGTTTTATTTTTTAGTATAATTTCTTGAAAATGAAATAACATTAGTTAAATCTTAAAGTCATCAGTCCTCATTCATAATTATCTACCTCGTTTTGTCCAAGAGTCAAGATTAATTTTTACGTTATCATATCCAAGGGATTATATGATGGCAGAAGTTTGCTTTTGGCGTAAAGTAATGTTTCTGGGGAAATATTTTTCAATTGCTGTTTAATCATTTTCCACTTATTTTTCTCTCTTTCCCCCTGTCTGTCTTTCTATCACGTTTCTTAAATGCCAGACCCTTCAGCATCTGATTGAATATTGTTCTCCACAACATCTTGTCTTTTTGTTCTTTTAACAGTACTTATTACATTATGAATTGTCTTTTGATACTTGTTCATTCATGCTTGGCATATTCTCAAATTGGTGACTTGCTGCTTATTCTTTTTCTTGCTTTTATGTCATTTGAGATTTTAAATTCTTTTAGCCTTCTTTCCTATTCTGCAGCTGTCACTTTCAAATTGCGAGTAACATTTTCTTTATAATTCCTACTTTTCCTGAAAGTAGTCTTTAGAATTATTCATAAAATTTTTAAACATTTATTATCATGCAGTATGATAGACATTATTTGTCTCATCTTAATTTCTAACGCTATATTTTGATCCCATAGTGCAATACCCACTTTATAAATTATATATTTCGCTATAACAACATAAGATATAAAGGTAAAACTGTGCTGATCGCAAACAAAATGAGTAAACAATGTATCAAACGAAAGCAATAAAAAGGTACTTTTATGTCCCATTTCAGGTCGCATAGATTTCCACGATCTCCTGTTCTTTGTAGCTCTTAGTAATGTTTGTCTTTTTTTGCTATCTTTCCTAGTCTCTGTTCTGTCAACCATTTACTCAATCTCATTCATTCTTTTTATGTACCGTGTTTTTCAGGGCATGGATGATCATGTCCACAACCGTGTTCTTTTTTCAGGGCATGGATGTTTGATCTCCTAATCCCTGTTCTGTCAACCATTTCATGTTCTTTTTGTGTGCCGAGTCTCTCAGGGCATGGATGATCATGGCTTCCACAATGTTTGTAGGTCTTAGTAATTTTTCTTTTTCTATCTCTCCTAATCCCAGTTCTGTCAACCATTTACACATTCTTTTTATGTGCTGAGTCTCTTCAGGGCATGGATGATCATGGCTCTCCACAATTTCCTGTTCTTTGTAGCTCTTAGTAATATTTGTCTTTTACTATCTCTCCTAATCCCAGTTCTGTCAACCATTTACACATCATTCTTCTTTTTTATGTACCGTGTTCCTTCAGGGCATGGATGATCATGGCTCTCCACAATTTCCTGTTCTTTGTAGCTCTTAGTAATGTTTGTCTTTTCCTATCTCTCCTAATCCCAGTTCTGTCAACCATTGCCGAGTCTCTTCAGGGCATGGATGATCATCATTCTTGTAGCTCTTAGTAATGTTTGTCTTTTTATCTCCTAATCCCAGTTCTGTCAACCATTTACACCTTTTATGTGCTGAGTCTCTTCAGGGCATGGATGATCATGGCTCTCCACAATTTCCTGTTCTTTGTAGCTCTTAGTAATGTTTGTCTTTTACTATCTCTCCTAATCCCAGTTCTGTCAACCATTACTCAACATTCTTCTTTTTTGTGCCGAGTCTCTTCAGGGCATGGATGATCATGGCTCTCCACAATTTCCTGTTCTTTGTAGCTCTTAGTAATATTTGTCTTTTTGCTATCTTTCCTAATCCCTGTTCTGTCAACCATTTACACATTCTTCTTTTATGTGCCGAGTCTCTTCAGGGCATGGATGATCATGGCTCTCCACAATTTCCTGTTCTTTGTAGCTCTTAGTAATGTTTGACTTTTTCCTATCTTTCCTAATCCCTGTTCTGTCAACCATTTACACATTCTTTTATGTGCCGAGTCTCTTCAGGGCATGGATGATCATGGCTCTCCACAATTTCCTGTTCTTTGTAGCTCTTAGTAATGTTTGTCTTTTTACTATCTCTCCTAATCCCAGTTCTGTCAACCATTTACTCAATCTCATTCTTCTTCTTTTATGTACCGTGTTCCTTCAGGGCATGGATGATCATGGCTCTCCACAATTTCCTGTTCTTTGTAGCTCTTAGTAATGTTTGTCTTTTTCCTATCTCTCCTAATCCCTGTTCTGTCAACCATTTACACATTCTTCTTTTATGTGCCGAGTCTCTTCAGGGCATGGATGATCATGGCTCTCCACAATTTCCTGTTCTTTGTAGCTCTTAGTAATGTTTGTCTTTTTACTATCTCTCCTAATCCCAGTTCTGTCAACCATTTACTCAATCTCATTCTTCTTCTTTTATGTACCGTGTTCCTTCAGGGCATGGATGATCATGGCTCTCCACAATTTCCTGTTCTTTGTAGCTCTTAGTAATGTTTGTCTTTTTACTATCTCTCCTAATCCCAGTTCTGTCAACCATTTACACATTCTTCTTTTATGTGCCGAGTCTCTTCAGGGCATGGATGATCATGGCTCTCCACAATTTCCTGTTCTTTGTAGCTCTTAGTAATATTTGTCTTTTTGCTATCTTTCCTAATCCCTGTTCTGTCAACCATTTACACATTCTTCTTTTATGTGCCGAGTCTCTTCAGGGCATGGATGATCATGGCTCTCCACAATTTCCTGTTCTTTGTAGCTCTTAGTAATGTTTGTCTTTTTACTATCTCTCCTAATCCCTGTTCTGTCAACCATTTACACTTTCTTCTTTTTGTGCCGAGTCTCTTCAGGGCATGGATGATCATGGCTCTCCACAATTTCCTGTTCTTTGTAGCTCTTAGTAATGTTTGTCTTTTTACTATCTCTCCTAATCCCAGTTCTGTCAACCATTTACACATTCTTCTTTTATGTGCCGAGTCTCTTCAGGGCATGGATGATCATGGCTCTCCACAATTTCCTGTTCTTTGTAGCTCTTAGTAATGTTTGTCTTTTTCCTATCTTTCCTAATCCCTGTTCTGTCAACCATTTACACATTCTTCTTTTTATGTGCTGAGTCTCTTCAGGGCATGGATGATCATGGCTCTCCACAATTTCCTGTTCTTTGTAGCTCTTAGTAATGTTTGTCTTTTTACTATCTCTCCTAATCCCAGTTCTGTCAACCATTTACTCAACTCATTCTTCTTTTATGTACCGTGTTCCTTCAGGGCATGGATGATCATGGCTCTCCACAATTTCCTGTTATTTGTAGCTCTTAGTAATGTTTGTCTTTTTACTATCTCTCCTAATCCCAGTTCTGTCAACCATTTACTCAATTCTTCTTTTTTATGTACTGTGTTCCTTCAGGGCATGGATGATCATGGCTCTCCACAATTTCCTGTTCTTTGTAGCTCTTAGTAATGTTTGTCTTTTTGCTATCTTTCCTAATCCCTGTTCTGCCAGTCATTTACAACCATTTACACATTCTTCTTGGCTTTTACAATTTGCCGAGTCTCTTCAGGGCATGGATGATCATCAATTTTCCTAATCCCACAATCTTCCATTTGTTCTTCTTTTTGTAGTCTCTTTAGGACGTAATGTTTGTCTTTTTACTATCTCTCCTAATCCTTAGTTCTGTCAACCTTTTTACTATCTTTCCTAATCTCTGTTCTTCAGTCATTTACATAAGCTCGTACTTCTTTTTTATGTTGTGTCCCTTCAGGGCATGGATGATCATGGCTCTCCACAATTTCCTGTCTTTGTAGCTCTTAGTAATGTTTGTCTTTTTTTTCCTATCCCTGTTCTGCCAGTCATTTAATTCTTCTTTTATATGTTGTGTTCTTCAGGACGTGGGCGGTCATGGCTCTCAACCATTAAAGTTTGTCTTTTCTATCTTTAATCCCTGTTCTGCCAGTCATTTACAGTCTCTTCAGGGCATCCCTTCATCATGGCTCTCCACAATTTCCTGTTCTTTTGTAGCTCTTAGTAATGTTTGTCTTTTTGCTATCTTTCCTAATCCCTGTTCTGTCAGTCATTTACACATTTCTTTTTTTATATGTTGTGTCCCTTCAGGACATGGATGATCATGGCTCTCCACAATTTCCTGTTGTCCTTAGTAATGTTTGTCTTTTTTGCTATCTTTCCTAATCCCTGTTCTGTCAACCATTTACATAACTTTCTTCTTTTTATATGTTGTGTCCCTTCAGGACGTGGATGATCATGGCTCTCCACAATTTCCTGTTCTTTGTCCTTAGTAAAGTTTGTCTTTTTGCTATCTTTCCTAATCCCTGTTCTGTCAGTCATTTACATAAGCTCATTCTTCTTTTTTATATGTTGTGTCCCTTCAGGACATGGATGGTCATGGCTCTCCACAATTTCCTGTTCTTTGTAGCTCTTAAATGTTTGTCTTTTTGCTATCTTTCCTAATCCCTGTTCTGTCAGTCATTTACATAATTCATTCTTCTTTTTATATGTTGTGTCCTTCAGGACATGGATGATCATGGCTCTCCACAATTTCCTGTCCTTAGTAAAGTTTGTCTTTTTGCTATCTTTCCTAATCCCTGTTCTGTCAGTCATTTACATAAGCTCGTCTTCTTTTTTATATGTTGTGTCCCTTCAGGACGTGGGCGGTCATGGCTCTCCACAATTTCCTTTGTCCTTAGTAAAGTTTGTCTTTTTATCTTTCCTAATCCCTGTTCTGCCAGTCATTTACATAAGCTCTTTCTTGTTTTCCCTTGTTGGCTCTCCCACAATTTCCTGTCCTTAGTAAAGTTTGTCTTTGCTGAGCTCGTTCTTCTTTTATGTTGTGTCCCATTTCAATCTTTGATCATGGCTCTCCACAATTTCCTGTTCTTTGTAAAGTTTGTCTTAGTTGTTTGTCTTTTGCTATCTTTCCTAATCCCTGTTCTGCCAACCATTTTATAAGCTCGTACTTTTTTATGTTGTGTCCCTTCAGGGCATGGGCGGTCATGGCTCTCCACAATGTTCTTTGTCCTTAGTAAAGTTTGTCTTTTTGCTATCTTTCCTAATCCCTGTTCTGCCAGTCATTTACATAACTCGTTCTTCTTTTTATATGTTGTGTCCCTTCAGGACGTGGATGATCATGGCTCTCCACAATTTCCTGTCCTTTTAGCTCTTAAAGTTTGTCTTTTTGCTATCTTTCCTAATCCCTGTTCTGTCAGTCATTTACATAAGCTTTACTTCTTTTTTATATGTTGTGTCCCTTCAGGACGTGGGCGGTCATGATCATGGCTCTCCACAATCTTTTTCCTGTCCTTAGTAAAGTTTGTCTTTTTGCTATCTTTCCTAATCCCTGTTCTGTCAGTTTGTCATTTACATAAGCCCTGTCTTCTTTTATATGTTGTGTCCCTTCAGGACGTGGGCGGTCATGGCTCTCCACAATTTCCTGTCCTTAGTAAAGTTTACCATTTTGCTATCTTTCCTAATCCCTGTTCTGTCAGTCATTTACATAAGCTCATACTTCTTTATATGTTGTGTCCCTTCAGGGGCATGGATGGTCATGGCTCTCCACAATTTCCTGTCCTTAGTAAAGTTTGTTTGTCTTTTGCTATCTTTCCTAATCCCTGTTCTGCCAGTCATTTACATAAGCTCGTACTTCTTTTATATGTTGTGTCCCTTCAGGACGTGGGCGGTCATGGCTCTCCACAATTTCCTGTCCTTAGTAAAGTTTGTCTTTTTGCTATCTTTCCTAATCCCTGTTCTGCCAGTCATTTACATAAGCTCGTACTTCTTTTATATGTTGTGTCCCTTCAGGACGTGGGCGGTCATGGCTCTCCACAATTTCCTGTCCTTAGTAAAGTTTGCCATTTTGCTATCTTTCCTAATCCCTGTTCTGCCAGTCATTTACATAAGCTCGTTCTTCTTTTTTATATGTTGTGTCCCTTCAGGACGTGGGCGGTCATGGCTCTCCACAATTTCCTGTCCTTAGTAAAGTTTGTCTTTTTGCTATCTTTCCTAATCCCTGTTCTGTCAGTCATTTACATAAGCTCATTCTTCTTTTTATATGTTGTGTCCCTTCAGGACATGGGGCGGTCATGGCTCTCCACAATTTCCTGTCCTTAGTAAGTTTGTCTTTTTGCTATCTTTCCTAATCCCTGTTCTGTCATTTACATAATCTCTCTTCTTTTTATATGTTGTGTTCCTTCAGGACGTGGATGGTCATGGCTCTCCACAATTTCCTGTCCTTAGTAAAGTTTGTCTTTTTGCTATCTTTCCTAATCCCTGTTCTTCCAGTCATTTATTAAGCTCATTCTTCTTTTTATATGTTGTGTCCCTTCAGGACATGGATGGTCATGGCTCTCCACAATTTCCTGTCCTTAGTAAAGTTTGTCTTTTTGCTATCTTTCCTAATCCCTGTTCTGCCAGTCATTTACATAAGCTCGTCTTCTTTTTATATGTTGTGTCCCTTCAGGACGTGGGCGGTCATGGCTTCCACAATTTCTGTCCTTAGTAAAGTTTGTCCATTTTGCTATCTTTTCTAATCCCTGTTCTGCCAGTCATTTACATAAGCTCGTACTTCTTTTATATGTTGTGTCCCTTCAGGACGTGGGCGGTCATGGCTCTCCACAATTTCCTGTCCTTAGTAAGTTTGTCTTTTTGCTATCTTTCCTAATCCCTGTTCTGCCAGTCATTTACATAATTCTTCTTTTTTATATGTTGTGTCCCTTCAGGACATGGATGGTCATGGCTCTCCACAATTTCCTGTTCTTGTCCTTAGTAAAGTTTGTCTTTTTGCTATCTTTCCTAATCCCTGTTCTGTCAGTCATTTACATAAGCTCATTCTTCTTTTTTATATGTTGTGTCCCTTCAGGGCATGGATGATCATGGCTCTCCACAATTTCCACAATTTAGTAAAGTTTGTCTTTTGCTATCTTTCCTAATCCCTGTTCTGTCATTTACATATTCTTCTTCTTTTATATGTTGTGTCCCTTCAGGACGTGGGCGGTCATGGCTCTCCACAATTTCCTGTCCTTAGTAAAGTTTACCATTTTGCTATCTTTCCTAATCCCTGTTCTGCCAGTCATTTACATAAGCTCGTACTTCTTTTATATGTTGTGTCCCTTCAGGACGTGGGCGGTCATGGCTCTCCACAATTTCCTGTCCTTAGTAAAGTTTGTCATTTTGCTATCTTTCCTAATCCCTGTTCTGCCAGTCATTTACATAAGCTCGTACTTCTTTTATATGTTGTGTCCCTTCAGGACGTGGATGGTCATGGCTCTCCACAATTTCCTGTCCTTAGTAAAGTTTGTCTTTTGCTATCTTTCCTAATCCTGTTCTGCCAGTCATTTACATAAGCTCATTCTTCTTTTTTATATGTTGTGTCCCTTCAGGACGTGGGCGGTCATGGCTCTCCACAATTTCCTCTCTTAGTAAAGTTTGTCTTTTGCTATCTTTCCTAATCCCTGTTCTGCCAGTCATTTACATAAGCTCATTCTTCTTTTATATGTTGTGTCCCTTCAGGACATGGATGATCATGGCTCTCCACAATTTCCTGTTCTAGCTCTTAGTAAAGTTTGTCTTTTTGCTATCTTTCCTAATCCCTGTTCTGCCAGTCATTTACATAAGCTTCTTCTTTTTATGTTGTGTCCCTTCAGGACGTGGATGGTCATGGCTCTCCACAATTTCCTGTTCTCTCTTAGTAATGTTTGTCTTTTTTGCTATCTTTCCTAATCCCTGTTCTGCCAGTCATTTACATAAGCTCATACTTCTTTTTATATGTTGTGTCCCTTCAGGACGTGGGCGGTCATGGCTCTCCACAATTTCCTGTCCTTAGTAAAGTTTGTCTTTTGCTATCTTTCCTAATCCCTGTTCTGCCAGTCATTTACCATAAGCTCATTCTTCTTTTATATGTTGTGTCCCTTCAGGACGTGGATGGTCATGGCTCTCCACAATTTCCTGTCCTTAGTAAAGTTTGTCTTTTTGCTATCTTTCCTAATCCCTGTTCTGCCAGTCATTTACATAAGCTCTACTTCTTTTTATGTTGTGTCCCTTCAGGACGTGGGCGGTCTGGTCAATTTCAGGGCATGGATGATCTTTTTGGCTATCTTTCCACAATTTCCTGTTCTTTTATTGTTGTGTCTCTTCAGGAGTAATATTCCACAAATTTCTTTTCCTATCATTTTTTCTTTCCTAATCCCTGTTCTGTCAACCATTTACATAATTCTTCTTTTTTATATGTTGTGTCCTTCAGGACATCTTGGATGATCATGGCTCTCCACAATTTCCTCTCCTTAGCTCCTTAGTAAAGTTTGTCTTTTGCTATCTTTCCTAATCCCTGTTCTGTCAGTCATTTACATAAGCTCATCTTCTTTTATATGTTGTGTCCCTTCAGGACGTGGGCGGTCATGGCTCTCCACAATTTCCTGTCTTAGTAAAGTTTGTCTTTTTGCTATCTTTCCTAATCCCTGTTCTGCCAGTCATTTACATAAGCTCGTTCTTCTTTTTTATATGTTGTGTCCCTTCAGGACGTGGATGATCATGGCTCTCCACAATTTCCTGTCCTTAGTAAAGTTTGTCTTTTTGCTATCTTTCCTAATCCCTGTTCTGCCAGTCATTTACATAAGCTCATTCTTCTTTTTTATATGTTGTGTCCCTTCAGGGCATGGATGGTCATGGCTCTCCACAATTTTTCCTGTTCTTTGTAAAGTTTGTAATGTTTGCTATTTTACTATCTTTTTATATGTTGTCTCCTAATCCCAGTTCTGCCTTAGTAAAGTTTGTCATTTACTTCAATCCCTGTTCTCATTCTTCTTCTTTTATATGTTGTGTCCCTTCAGGACGTGGGCATGGACAATTTCCTGTCATAAAGCTCTCCACAATTTCCTGTCCTTTGTAGCTCTTAGTAATGTTTTCCCTTTTTTTGCTATCTCTCCACAATTTCCTAATCTTAGTAAAGTTTGTTCTGTCATTCCATTTACAGTCATTTACATAAGCTTCTTCTTTTTTATATGTTGTCTCTTCAGGACATGGATGATCATGGCTCTCCATAATTTCCTGTTCTTTGTAGCTCTTAGCAATTTACATTTGTCTTTTTTGCTATCTTTCCTAATCCCTGTTCTGTCAACCATTTACTGTTCTGCCATTCTTCTTACTTTTTATGTGTTGTGTCCCTTCAGGGCATGGATGGTCATGGCTCTCCACAATTTCCTGTTCTTTTGTAGCTCTTAGTAATGTTTGTCTTTTTGCTATCTTTCCTAATCCCTGTTCTGTCAACCATTTACACATTCTTCTTTTTATGTGCCGAGTCTCTTCAGGGCATGGATGATCATGGCTCTCCACAATTTCCTGTTCTTTGTAGCTCTTAGTAATGTTTGTCTTTTACTATCTCTCCTAATCCCAGTTCTGTCAACCATTTACATTCTTCTTTTTATGTGTCCCCTTCAGGAGTCTCTTCAGGACATGGTTGATCATGGCTCTCCACAATTTCCTGTTCTTTGTAGCCCTTAGTAATGTTTGTCTTTTTGCTATCTTTCCTAATCCCTGTTCTGTCAACCATTTACACATTCTTCTTTTATGTGTCGAGTCTCTTCAGGGCATGGATGATCATGGCTCTCCACAATTTCCTGTTCTTTGTAGCTCTTAGTAATGTTTGTCTTTTAGCTATCTTTCCTAATCCCTGTTCTGTCAACCATTTACTCAATCTCATTCTTCTTCTTTTATGGACCGTGTTCCTTCAGGGCATGGATGATCATGGCTCTCCCCAATTTCCTGTTCTTTGTAGCTCTTAGTAATGTTTGTCTTTTTCCTATCTCTCCTAATCCCTGTTCTGTCAACCATTTACACATTATTCTTTTATGTGCCGAGTCTCTTCAGGGCATGGATGATCATGGCTCTCCACAATTTCCTGTTGTTTGTAGCTCTTAGTAATGTTTGTCTTTTTGCTATCTTTCCTAGCCTCTGTTCGGTCAACCATTTACACATTCTTCTTTTATGTGCCGAGTCTCTTCAGGACATGGTTGATCATGGCTCTCCACGATCTCCTGTTCTTTGTAGGCCTTAGTAATGTTTGTCTTTTTCCTATCTTTCCTAATCCCTGTTCAGTCAACCATTTACACATTCTTCTTTTATGTGCCGAGTCTCTTCAGGGCATGGATGATTATGGCTCTCCACAATTTCCTGTTCTTTGTAGCTCTTAGTAATGTTTGTCTTTTTCCTATCTTTCCTAATCCCTGTTCTGTCAACCATTTACACATTCTTCTTTTATGTGCCGAGTCTCTTCAGGACATGGGTAATCATGGCTCTCCTCGATCTCCTGTTCTTTGTAGCCCTTAGTAATGTTTGTCTTTTTGCTATCTTTCCTAATCCCTGTTCTGTCAACCATTTACATAATCTCATTCTTCTTCTTTTATGTGCCGTGTCCCTTCAGGGCATGGATGATCATGGCTCTCCACAATTTCCTGTACTTTGTAGCTCTTCGTAATGTTTGTCTTTTTGCTATCTCTCCTAATCTCTGTTCTGTCAAGCATTTACTCAATCTCATTCTTCTTCTTTTATGTACCGTGTTCCTTCAGGGCATGGATGATCATGGCTCTCCACAATTTCCTGTTCTTTGTAGCTCTTAGTAAAGTTTGTCTTTTGGCTATTTTTCCTAATCCCTATTCTACCTCTCACTTACACTAGCTCGTTAGGTTATCAGCGTCTAAATTTTGTAACCCTTTCATTATTATTTTTCCTAGAAATTTCAACTATCTCTTTCTCTATACGTAGGCCAGGCTTTATAATTGTCAGAAACGACACACATTGAAATCTACTACTGCGCTCAATATTGCCTCATCAGCACAAAAAATGTAAGACTCTTACAGAACCAAAAAGACATATCCATGTTGCCATATTTGAGAATCAAGCGATGATATTACTAGAAAACTAGTTGCTGTTATCAGCCTGTATGTATGTTTGAAAAAGCAAATATAAAAAAATCAGAGAGATTTGTTGCTTAATTAAATATTAATTACGTACAAGTATGTTTTTAAAATATGATTTCACTTTTCTATATGTATATAATAATATAATGATAGCAATAAATAGAAGGATAAGTTTTCAGAGTTGTTTTAACCCTTTTTGAAAATTGTGTTATCTGGATCATGGTGATAAACGTATAAGCATTAACATAATAGACAGTATTTGACTGTTAATCATTGTTTATCGTTAAGAATGCTTTAAATATAGATATAAATATAGAGACACTAATGTGACAGATAGCAATAAAAACTGGAAGATTAAAAATCAAAGGGCTTTGACGGCTAGTGAAACAACTGTTGATTATATCGAATGATATTTGCAGTGTTGCTTTCATCCTTTCTGTATGTAGTTAAAGTTGTGAGGGTGGCGATACATATAGAAATAATAAAATAAATCTTATAACATCGATAAAGAGTAGTTAGCTACAAGGAATTCATCTTTCTGTACGTAATGTTCCAAGAATGATAGCAATAAACATAAAAGTTTTAGCGAAAGAAAGGAAACTAGGTGTTTAATTAACAATCTATTGCAAGGATTTTTGATGGTTGCATACATGTTTTCTCTTCGTGATGGTGCCAGAATAACAACAAAATTCATGTGATTATTAAGAATAACATAGAGATATGATTTTTTAAAAATAATATATTAAGTTTCAGGATGCTTTAAGATATGCTTTCATTCTTTCTGCATAATTGTTGGAAGACGATACAGAATTGTTTCAATGTGCATATTCATAAGAAGTTATCAAAATACATGGAATATTAATACTATTCAGCACTGTCTTAAATATAGATTGAATACTCAAGTTTTTTCGAATTTCCTTCTTTTTTTCTTTATTTTAGAATTATTATGAGGATAGGATATTACATTTACATTCGCTTTATATGTTAATATGTATTTATATAACGCTATTCATATTTAGCTATATATATATATATATATATATATATATATATATATATATGCAATTTATATATATATATTATTTATATATTATATATGCACATACTTATTTGAAAGTGCTCAGTATCATTGATAAAGCTGTCTGACGTCGCAAATAGCGTGAAACCTATGGTCACAAACTTACATCTGTCCAACTAAAAATATATATATATATATATATATATATATATATATATATATATATATATATCAACAAATTACAGTTCATCATCAAATCTGTAGAGTTGATTCTATGACACTGAGCGATATTCAACAGTTAAGTGAACAATTATATATATTGTTTTTTATATATCTAAGTATGTGTGCATAAAAGTCTATGTGTGTATATATGTGTGTGTATTTAGGTTTATATGTATATGTACGTACATATGTACTTGTTATCATAGATATGTATATGTACGTATATGTTTATGTTTATATATTTATTCGTGTGTATTTCTGTACGTATATGTATGTATGAATATATATATATATATTTTTTTTTTTTTTTTGTGTGTTAATTTGTTTTTTTGCTGCCGTGTATATATATATATATATATATGTATATATTTGTGGATTTCTTTATCCTGTTTTTTCTTTGCCAAATATATAATGAAACTATTATCAACTTATATGATTAATAATATATATATATTTTTATTGATATTTATTGTTTTAGAGTTTTCGTTTTAATATATTAAATAATATTATTTTAAACATTTTATCTTTATATATTTGCTCCCTTAAGTTATAATTCAATAAGTGGTTAGCATTTATTTAAGTCTGAAATATTTACTGGTTGTGATTTCTCAATGTCTATGCCATTGTGGATGTATGTTTGTGTACATATCGGTGTCTATGTGTATGTAGAGTGTATTCACATTTAACTGTGTGTGTGTGTATAAGTGTTAGTTTCCACGTCTCCTTTTTTCGTAAAGGGCTGTGGAGTTGTTCATGTATTCCCCCACCTCTTCTTTTTTTTTTTTTTTTTTTTTTATGTTTGTGTGTGTGTATGTTGTGTGTGTGTGTGTGTGTGTGTGTATGTATCTAATTATGTCTGGATGCGTATGTATTATAATCTGATTGTGTTTTTGTTGTGTCACGCGTGAGTTTAAGACCATATTCACAAACTTTAAAATAAAACGGAAAAGAAAAATATATACATGTATTATCAGATGACCGGACGAATTGTAGTTTTTTGTCTTGTCAGACGTAATTTCAATGAAGAAATGAATTGAATAAACATATATATTTTTTTTTTTCTCAATAATTTTGTAGTTTTTTAAACTTAATAGTGATTAAATTTGGATTTTTAAAATTGCCAGTTTTTAATTTTAATATTAAATTTTATCATATAAATTTATAATTATTATTAGTTAGTAAAATTATTTTAATATTACACGTATTTAAAGATCTAAATAGCTATAATAGCAGGATTTTGTTGTCAAGCTTTTGAATCTTTCTGTACTTCGTTTTGATTGGTTATTCTAGCTTTTGTAACAATGCTCCCCCTAGTGTAGGATCGTTAATTCATCTGAAACTTTTAAAACCATTTATTTTATTTTCAACACCATCACTTGATAAGACACAGAGTGTGTTGAAACAAAATGGCTATTTTTGTAGTGATTTTATAACATACTTATGTTATAAATTTTTTTATAAATATAATTATATATATATATATATATGATGGACTCGCCTATCGTTTTCGACGTATGAGTGTCTTTCAGATCAATTTTTATGTTTATGTTTCGTTTGAGACAACAATCCTGCACGCGATTTGCAAAAGAATCCATACTAAGGTCATGCTCAAGTGTTCACCGTTATATGGGCTGATCTAATAGCCCGAGATTTAGTGTTAATCCTTAATTCTCTCAGATGGTTGAGTCGATTCTTTTCAAAGTTAATTATGCCTCGGTTGTAGGTGTTTCTCCAGTGCTCGATTTTCAACAACTAGTTCGAACTCCTCTATAGGGATGCTTGCATCAATTAAATTATATTTAAGTTTGTCCTTGAAGCGTAACTAAGGACGGCCTACGTTATGTTTACCATAAAAATAGTTGGAAATACATGAGGATTTTCCGCATCCGATCATCACTCATTCTGATGACATGACCAGCCCATATGAAATGTGATTCTATCAAAATGGATTCAATACCACCGACACCACATTTGATGAAAAGATCAGGGATATAAATTATGTCCTGCCGTGTGTAACCGCATATTGAATGAAGACAGCGTTTATGAAAAGCATCAAGTTGATCGATGTACGTCCTGTATGGCGTCCACTATTCTGGCCCATAAAGAAGTGTCGTGAGAATGATTGTTGGATAGACACTTATTTTCGTTTTCAGTGAAATCCCATGAATATCCCATAGGTGATGCTTAAGCTTCCCAAAGGCATTGGTTGCCTTTGATATTCGGTTCACTATTTCGCCATCCAAAGTGGCACTTGAACTGACATTGCTTTCTAAGTACGAGTGCTGCCAACAGTAATGGGAACGACTGGAAACGTATGGGCAGCTGGTTTTTGTTCTACACCCTTGACTTGCTTAGGTGTAGGCCTTGGTTGATGGACAACTTCAGTTTTCTTTATGCTTAATCCGAATGCGTTGCAAGCGGTGGAAAAACGATTGACAAGTGTTTGAGCTTCTTCGATTGAAGTGGCCACGATCGCAGCGTCATCAGGAAACAAAAGATCACGAATAATGCTTGCTCGAGTCAACGATTTTCATTTAAAACGCTGATGGTTAAAGAGGCCGCCCTTGTGCGGAATTCAAATTTCACACCACGGGAATTATCACATACAACGTTTTTGCCTTTTTCTTGAAGAGATGCTTTATGCAAGAACAGAACCAACCTTCCATATTATTTTAAAAAGCTCAAGGAATATCTTAACCAGAGTCTTCTCACCATATTTAAAAATTTCGGGGGTATAGCATCTATTCCAGCGACTTTTTCGAGGACAAGAATCCTGAATTTCTATTAGGCATGTAGAGGAAAAATGTATATTTTCTATTAGTATATATATATATATACTTTCATAGGATTTAATAGGCACGGTAGAGTAATGGATTGCAGCTCAGATTAAAGAACCGGAAACCGAGTTCGAATTCCAGTCGAATCCATTACATTCACTAACTAATGGGAAAGGTATACATCCTCTTCTCTCCCACCAGCTATGGGTAAATAGCAGGACAGACCAGATTCTATAGCCGTGAATGGCAACTGGTCTACCGCAGAAAGAAATGGCAACTTACAGCGGGAAAAAAATTCTGCTTCGTCAGTCAT
>CAHIKZ030005336.1:4900000-4902500 GCA_903632075.3 Acanthosepion pharaonis
GCGCCAGTAAACCTTACTTAGAATTACAAGGAACACTATATAAATTCTTTCTATTCTAAATGATTTTTTTTCTGTTAATAATGATGTTTCTAAAAACTAGTAATATAATTGATAAATTATTCTTCTGTAACAACAAAAATTACGTATTTGTTTGTCGGTTGATTATTTTTTTTAGCGACATATCAACACTCAGTTATTTAATTCAATTAAATGCGCATGATAAACTGGGCTCATTAGTTTTCATAGGCTATTCTGAATTTACACACATTATGATCCAACCTATTAAATGATGTGTGTAAATTCAGAATAACATGTAATTAATGTATTTAGGTTGCAACAGAGATCAATTATGTGTGCCCTGTTAGTTGCTACTGAAAAAGGCGCAAAAACAAGATATTTAGAGGACATATTTATAATTTTAAAAGCTTTATTTTTGTACAGACTTCATAAATATACACGAGAATTCGGGTTAAATCTTGAAAATAGCGTTGAACCATTAAGAAACCGGAAACAAATTAGGTCAAAAGACAAATGAAGAAAACTGGAGTTCCTTCTCCAAGCCAAAATGCTGATCTACATCAATTCGCAATCGAACATTGACCAAAGAGTTCAGTACTTAACGGTTACACTGAAGTGTTTATTCTTAATGTACAAGACCAGATCCTGAGGAAGCTATGATCTAGCCAAGTGAAAGCGGATACTTAATACTTTGGAATACTCGAACGTTATGATATAATACATAGAGCTATGAAAGGTTTATGAATGAGTTGAGGATACATAAGCTCACACTAGTATTCATATCAAAACTTCACTCTCTGAACTTGACTGCATCAATCAACACATGGTCAAGACTGTGACAGAGTGTTGTAATGTTGAGCATCGTTTGTTTTTACACCAGCATCCCTTTGTTGGTGTCCTGTTTTCTCAATTTATACTACTACTACGATGATGACAACAGCGACTACAGCCAATAATTTGCCAGGTATACCCTTATCAGCCTAAGTGTCATGAACAGTAAATTGGTGCTTGTAAAGTTGTATCTTGAGATCATTTGTATGATGATTTCTCACTCAACAATAATAATTATATTGATGAAAATAAAAGTTTTAAAGTTCGTGATTTTGCGAAATAGTTTTAATGCATAAAACTGATTTTTGACATATTTAAAAAAATAAAAAATAGTGATGTGAAAAGACCAGTATTATTGAAAACATATTGTTGGAATATTGAAGCAGTTTACTAGCAACATAACACCCACTTAATCTTCCCTTGTGTGAATCAGATAATAATAAATTATTATTATTATTATTATTATCGTTTTTATTTTCTTTGATTTCTGGCGTTTACACATTTCTTTCCGGGTTCCGCCCAGGGACCTAAGGTTAGAAATGGCGTCATGACACTTTCCACTGACAAAAAATAAATAAATAAATAAATTACGTAGATAAAGCCCTTCGTAAGGTGTGGGCTGTACTTGTCAGAACAATTTTTTGTATCTCCTTGAGGCATGGACTTCCAGGAATCCCTTCAATTAGTCTACTGCAATCTTTTCCAACCAGTCCTAGGGCTCCAACTACAACAGGGATTGTTGATGTTCCCCTATGCCACATTTTCGAGATTTCTATTTCAAGGTGCTTGTATTTTGACAACTTTTTGAATATCTTCAAAGATACATTGCAGTCAGCAGGGACTGCCATGTCAATAAGGAGGTACCGTTTTTGTTTGTGGTCTTTAATAACAATATCTGGGCGGTTGGCCTTGATTGTTCTGTCAGTGTGTATTGTGTAGTCCCATATTATTATTATTATTACTATTATTATTATTTCGGTGTATATACGTGTTAAAGTTGGCATGACCGTTTTTCAATATATATATTACTGTTCTTTCTCTTGATTATAATATTATATATATATCATATATTTTATATATCTTACTATATATATTTTACACACAACACATATATATATATATATATATATATATATATATCTTTTATAATATTATATATATATTTTATAAATATTATATATCTTACTATATAATTTATATATATTATATATCTTATATATATTATATATCTTACTATATATATATTATATATCTATATTACTATATATATTATATATCTATATTACTATATATATATATCTTATATATATTATATATCTTACTATATAGATATTATATATCTATATAATATATATCTTATATATCTTATATATATTATATATCTTACTATATATATTATATACATATATCTTATATATATTATATATCTTACTGTTATTTTTTTTTATTATAAATATGTGTGTGTGTGTGTCTTTGTATATTTCGGCAGCAATCCCTCTTTTATACAAATTACATTGAAGACGACTGACAAGGTACTTCATTGCATTTTAATTGCATTTGTACTAGTGCTTTTTCAGGGCATAAAGTGTGTAAAAACTGTCCAAATGTTCTATATGGTCGAGCACTTTCGGCTATTCTAGTAGATATTATC
>CAHIKZ030005336.1:4907500-4927500 GCA_903632075.3 Acanthosepion pharaonis
TGAAAAGCTAAATCTTGTGGCCCAAAGTTCTGCATATCTAAATTACGTTTTAGTTCTGAGTCAATGGCCGCTCGATTAAACAGAGTAGACATGTCTGTACTATATTTATGTTAAGGGACGTCGAAATCCGGAAGATGATATATTATAGAAAGGGAGCCATAAATGACAGATGTCATATTCCAGGATCAATCACGGAGAAATATTCCGGTGTGGAATAAAAAAAAATAATACATACAAAAAAACAAGAGGAAATACATGTCAAATTGAATCCGGCAACTAAACATTTCACAAAAAAGAATGTCAGTAATTTCGTCTATATTTTAAATATATCTTGAATAATAATGTTGATACATTATATGTATGTCATATGTATGATATGTCATAATAATAAAGATAATAACGGTGCTGAATAGAAGAAGTTGGTGAAAATAATGAAGATGTTAATTAATATTGATAATATTATCTCAGGTATACGGATATTAATACCAGAAATCTGATAGCTGTCGCTATGTGAGTGTAAAAGTAATTCACCTCAGATACCATCGTTACAGTATTTAAGACAATGTCAATTCTTATCCGTTTTTCAAATCTTGTATTTAATAGTCTGGTATAGTTTTAAGTAAAACACTTTCTAGTCGCAATATTAATCGTTATTATTTCTACTAGCATGTACTTTCTCTTAATTTTAGTTCGTTAATTATATGAGTAATATTAGTAGTAATATTTTTGAGTGATTAAATGTTTTGAATTAAGAGAACACACGCAGAAGGTTTTGTACCTGTATTTTATAGAACTGTTGGAAATGATTGGTAACCTTGACATATGTTGGAAAGATATTAGAATAATCGAGAACCTATACTAGCAGCAAACCGTATACGTACGGATAGGAAATGAGTTCAGTAAATATACGAAAATAAAAATGGGTGCAAGTCAAGGATCTGCCTTCTCACTAGACTTATTCAACCTATACAATGACAGGATTCTGAGAAAATTCATTGACTACCAGGATCCAGAATTTGTTCAGGATTCATTATTGGCGGGCATAATCTTAAAATGAGATATGCAGATTACAGCGTTGGTAGCAGAAACAGAAATGAAACTATGAGAACTACTGCAGAAAATAGTGAAGTAAAGCGAGAGGAAAGGACTAAGAACACATGGTTGTTAGCAAAATTCAATTACAAATTCAGTCAGTTATGTGTCATGCGTGATACACACTTAGGCGATCATATATCTTTCGATACATGATTGACGAGGCAGATTTTTCCCGCAATAGATTGCCATTTCATTCTACTGTAGCCATCCAAGGCTATAGAACCGGTCTGTCCTGCTATTTACCCATGTGGTGCGAGAACAGAAGGATTCATAACTTTCCCAAGGGTATTAGCACGTAAGTGAATGTAATGGATTCGACTGGAATTCGAACTCGGCTCTCCGATTCCTCAATCCGATCCACTATCCATTACTTCACTGTGCCTCCCTTAGATACCAAAATCGAACAAATACAACCATTTATATATTTTGGAAGTGTTATAGCAGAGGATGGAATGTGCGACACTAAAATCCCTATGCGGAATGATGCATTGAAAAGCTAAGCGAAGAATGTTAGGAACAAAGAAAAGAGTACTGAACTGCTGCATAATATCACCACTCTTATACAGCGGTGAATGCTGGGTAATCTTCTCAGAAGATGAAGAAGTGACTTGAAAAGACAGATATATAGTTCTAAAGAGGGATGCTGAAGATACAATGAATCGAATATGTGAGCAATGACGAAGTTTTAGATTAAATGGAAATAAACAGGACATTTATACTTCACATCAGAAAGAGACTGTTGAATTTTTAGGGTATATAAACAGGAAAGTGGGCTTGGGAAATTTGATACTCACAGGACAGATTGAAGACAAGAGAGACAGAGAAAAACAACGCATAACTTATCTCGCGATTTTGATTAAATTTATGCGTGATAAAGTTTAGGTGAGCTAACAAAAACAATTTATTTAGGGTTAAAAGTTCAGGAAGTTTTGGAGAGCCATTGTCACCAACTCCCTGAATGGGAACGACACATAAAAGGATTACATGAGTAGTATTAGTAGGAATATTTTCTTGAATGTTTATTTCATTAAGCATTATCAATCATAATTGATTTTTGATTAATACCTTTTAATCTTAATTCCGTTTACTTTATTTAAACGCTTAGTATTCAAGCCAATTACTCTGTAGACTCCCTGTGGGATACAACGTGTTGAGACTGGTTTCTGGAGAAAAAAAAATACGTTTTTACGAGGTTAACTTTTACAACAAAGCAAGAGTAACCAATCTACCCTGCTGTTTAAATTATATTTAGGGAAAGAAAGGTTATTTATGGTAGCGGTGACCCAACAAATAAGGATGGAATTTAAAATTTTCGCTCAGATAACCGTTACACTACGTGTATTCACGCACTGTTAGTATTGTCAGTAAAATTACAATCTTGAAGAATAGAACGAATGAATGGCTAAAAGAAAAGTATGCAGAGACAGAAACGATGAACAGCATAAATACGGAATATTTACATAAACGAAACAACAGGATAAACGATGTTCTGTGCATAAAATCTCTAGCGGGGTCGTTCATAATAGAGAATGAAATATACTCCAAAGATGAAACTAATGAAACTAATAGAAGGAAGAACACATCTACTATGAAATGTATGTGTGTGTGGGGGGGCAGGTAAGTAACTGAAATATTAAAGGTTGACACTGGACAAGACGGACAGGAACAAAGCAACAGTGTCAACCACAAATAATTTCAAAATCGACAAGATTATGGAGATAATAAATTAAACATACGACAATGGCGATTTACCAGAATGCTTTATCAAATCCGCCTTCAAATGACTTAATCAAGAAAGCAGATGCAAATGAACGGGAATTCTATCGAACAATAAAATTAATGAACTACATAACTAAGAATATAATTCAGATTCTGATGAGCAAAGTTTATAGCAGAATTAGACTGTAAATAGGAAAAGAACAGTGTGACTTCAAGAAAAATAGCAGTTATGATCATAATAGTATAAGAAAGAGTAATACAAATGCAGAACATATATTTATGTTTCACTGAACATGCAATAGCAAGGAGACATACCACAGTGGATAAAGACGTTGGTTAGTGACAGAACCCAAAGAGTGTGAGAAACAAAATAATATAATTACAACGTTTTTATAACGATAACCAGAGATTGCGAAAATGTTTTTTGAGATTCCTCACATAGTTTTAGCGTTGTATATACGTAGCTTTTCAAAGTTACAGCAACAGAAAATGGATAACAAATTCCAGGTAGATATTAGAACGTGCATTTATCTTTTAAATTTTTCTTTTCCTTCACTACTCAGTTAAGGCAGTGGAGAACTTTCAGAGCGAAATTAACAGGAGATAACTGATAACTGACATCCATTAAATATGGCACGTGGAACTAGAACAGTCTACCCCAGTGAGCGAAATAAAGGGTTCAGTTCGACATTCCAACCACCTGAAGAAGGCCGGAGCGTACAACGGCCGAAACGTTGTAATAAATATGGCGACAAAGATGAGGACAATAGTCCGAATAATGTAAATAATGTACATAATACCTCATCTCAGAAATATAGACAGATACTGAAAGGCCGAAACGTTGTAATAAATATGGCAACAAAGATGAGGACAATAGTCCGAATAATGTAAATAATGTACATAATACCTCATCTCAGAAATATAGACAGATACTGAAAGGCCGAAACGTTGTAATAAATATGGCGACAAAGATGAGGACAATAGTCCGAATAATGTAAATAATGTACATAATACCTCATCTCAGAAATATAGACAGACACTGAAGGGCCGAAACGTTGTAATAAATATAGCGATAAAGATGAGGACAATAGTCCGAATAATGTAAATAATGTACATAATACCTCATCTCAGAAATATAGACAGATACTGAAAGGCCGAAACGTTGTAATAAATATGGCGACAAAGATGAGGACAATAGTCCGAATAATGTAAATAATGTACATAATACCTCATCTCAGAAATATAGACAGATACTGAAGGGCCGAAACGTTGTAATAAATATGGCGATAAAGATGAGGACAATAGTCCGAATAATGTAAATAATGTACATAATACCTCATCTCAGAAATATAGACAGATAGCATTTAATAAAATACAGCACGTAGACCTATTAGAATTGTTATACAAACTTGATTTATTTTATTTTATTTTTTAAGCAATTCATTATTTTTCATTATGTTTTTGTTCTGCTGCGACATCGAGTTTTGGAAATGTTGTCCATAGAGGGCAGCTGATTATTTTCTGGTCCGAAAGTCTTCAGTCTTACATTAAATTTATTCGCTTTCATTGACGAAATCAAGATCCTTTGTCATGTGTATAAAGATCGTGGTTTCGGGAATTCCTAGCACAGAAGATCATTTTTGTGGTGACCTCTTGGGTGATCGTAGTACAGATGTATCTACCCCTGAACATGTGTTCCTTCGCGTTAAGAGTCGTTTTGTCCTCGGTTTGTTCTTAACTAATCCCGTGAGAAACATTTTATGTTCCCATCACAGTATAATCTTCTTCGGAGGAGCTGGTTTACTGAATCTTGCAGTGAAGTTACGTCGCACACTCTCCATGCTCTTGCTGGAATTCACACAATCATGTGTCCATACACTAGCAAGCAGCCACACTTTCATACTGTAGAAGCTCGTGTCATCCATCTGAAATAGAAAATTATATTATGTAGGGGTGTCGATACTTTCGGACCGCCCTGTAAAAGTTCTTTCAGTTTTTGTTCTGGGATTGGCATCTGTATAACTTATATTTGTAAGATTATGTTCTTTTAGTTTTCTTCTTCTCTTAGTATTAACATATAGGTTAAATGCGGCGAGAAAACACATTGTTTTATTCTTTTTCTTTGTCTAATTACTGAAATTGCACTTCATACAAATGTAGACGGTTTGTTCCGAGTAAATGTTACAGATCACTCTAGTATATTTGTTGTATAAATTCAGCATTCAAAGACTTTCAAGTAGGTTTTTTGTTTCGTAATTTATGAAGTTACTTTATTAAACTAATTTATTAACTACTATTATTAATAGTGTTAATAAAGCAACTAAGATTAAGATGAAAGGGAAACTACGGAATAATGAATGACTATTGAAAATGATTCTTCTATTAAAAACTCAATCTGATATTACTAATACTACGAGTGGAAATAAAGCAAGTTAAATTAAGAGTAGAAAAACTATTAAAAATGTATAATTGGTTGATATTACTTCTTTAAGTAAAATTCATCATAATACGACGAACGCTACAAGTGCAAATAAAGTAACTAAAAACTATATGAAAGAAATATTAATAAAAATAAATGATGGTTGACAATTGTAAATAGCTAGATAATTCTATGCTAACAGTTTCTTTTATCGCACTTCTCGCTTGTAGAAATCTTTTCCTGTTTCTTATTTCCCAATCAATTTTGATCTTCTAAAATTTTACTGCAATAGCAATGTCGTTATCTTCTGTCTACTTAATTGGTATTCTTTTACTGTTCACTTGCGTCTTAGTGGATTTATTGCCTTGCTTGTGGCGAAATGATAGGAAAATACTAACTGAAACAATGCATATGCAATTAAGATGAAATAAATACAAGTAAAAATCACTGGTAAGCATGCATCTGACAAAATAAAATTCAATTTAATAATAATCTTTATCAGCATGACATCCTGGAAACTCCACGGTTGATGTAGCCGTTCCAATAGAAAACAAAGAAACTAAAAAAGAATGGTAAGCTACGTTTATGGCAGAATAGTTCCCAGATTGTATAACGAATACTGATGCGGAAATTACAATCGAAGAATCGTGTTCAAATTAAAGAATAACGAACTAACAAAATAACAATGGTACAACGTTTCTATAACGATAACTAGAGGTTGCGAAAATGTTTATCTTTTTTTTTTATTCCTCACATAGTTTTAGCGTTGTATATACGTAGCTTTTTAAAGTTACAGTAACAGAAAATGGATAACAAATTCCAGGTAGATATTAGGACGTGCATTCATCTTTTAATTTTTTCTTTTTCTTCACTACGCTGGTTCCACAATATACATGAAAAACTGTTGCCTTGTAATATTACATTAAAAGGAAATGGATAACAAATTCTTGGCAGATGTTATAACGTGTATTCATCTTTTAAATACACGGTATCGGGTTTGTCTACCTCTCCAAACGAAAGTTTTCCTGTAGGCATAGTCTCATCTGGGTTTCTCTCTGCAGTCAGAGAGTTCGACAAGTCAGTTGCGAGCCTAGCATTAAACTTTCTGACTCAAACGGACTTCTGATTCACTTTGCGGTCTTTATTTTAGGTGTCTTGCCTAGTTCATTTTTTGTTACCGCGGCTGTCTGATTTACTCAACAACATCCCCATTTTGAGTTTTTATTTTTTCAGTACTAGTTATTTTATTTCTTAGTACCCCCGACCCTTTTTCTGGCGAATTCATCACGTACTGAACTTGTTATTTCTTTCGTTTTCGGTTAATCCCTAGTTTTTCTGTACGTTTCCTTTTTCTGGTAATCATACTTGTACGTTCAATAAATTCTTTAGGTGTTGGCACATCAATAATATCATTCAGTACTTGCATAGGTTCTTCCTTTCTTGCGGGCCTTTTTTTTTTAGTAATCCATTTCTTTAACTGATTCAATGCCTTTTCTTCCCCATTTTTCCTTTCACCGTATATATCCCTTTTCCTATTCGTGACTATATTACACCTTCTTCTCATTATTTATTTTCTATTTTTATATACACTGAAAAACATTTTTTCGCCAATTTTGAAAAAATGTTATGTCTTTTTTGCTATCCGTTCTTATTCTTTTTGGGGGCCTGGCAACAACTTGTCGAACAGTGATTTAATTTTCCTTGTGAACATCAATTCTGCCGGTGACATGCCTGCCGGTGTATTGTGACTTTGCGTTATTCGGTATACTCTCTGGAATTTTTGTAGTTTGTCTTCATTCACGTTTGCATTACTGGCTTTTTATAACCTCTCTTAAAAGTAAACACAAACCGTTCAACTTGTCCATTTGATTTTTGGTGATACGGCGGTGTAGTAATATGTTCAATCAAAATTCTTTAAATACGTAAGCAGTGAATTGTGTGCCGTTATCTGAATGTCAGAATGCCATATCTTGGAAACAGTTCTTGTAAATATTTACTGTAACCTTGGAATTTGAATTTTTGCGTTTATAAATTTCAGGCGACTTAGTAAAGCTATCCATTACCACAAGATAATGTCATCCGTTTAATGGACTTGAGAAAATCTACGTGCAGTCTTGATTACGGAATATCTGTCTTTGGCCAAGGCTGAAATTTCCTGGTAGGTGATTTTTCTGTCAGAGCAGAACCTCTGCAAGCTTTTACTAATTTTTCAATGTCTTGATCCATTTTCACCCAGTATACATAGCTTCTCATAAAAGATTTCATCATTGAAATTCTTGGATGTTCATTACGAAATTCATTTAATATCCACTTTTGTAATATGATAGGTATTATACACTTTGTGCAAACGTATAACTTTCTTACTTTCAAACAAAAAAACAATTCGCACTTTCCCTCACTGAGTTTGAACACGTGCTCTTGTGTTTTTCAAAAACTTTTTTCACATGCCCGATATGTTGTTTCTTAGATACGCTTTTAATTAATGCATCATCCAGATAAACAACTGCGAAGTCACATTTTGCAAGCATAGTAGTCCGTTAACCCTTGAACGAAAATTAGCCATTTAAACTTATCCGCAGTTAGTTCGTTTGAGTCTTTCACACATTCCCAAACGATTCCAGCATATGTAACGAACATTTTTTCACCTGATTCATAATTTTCTTCAAAGGAAATATTTTCTTTTTTCAGTAGTACAAAATTACAGTATTTTTCATATTCTACTGGTGTTAAATTTTCAACAAATGTTTTATTTTCTTTCTAGCCGCTCTTTGAAAATTTTCGACCCGCCTGAAGTGCATGATCTATGAAAGTCAAGAAGACCTTACAAGAAGAGGCCAGTGTGTGAGCGGCTATGAAATAACAGTGTGGGTAGATGCAAATTGCGTAGCAACTGGGGTTGCACTGGAAGTGAGTGGAGGCATTGTGGTGGATGCCTGCTGGCTTCGTCGCGACGGTGAAGCTCAATATATTAACTGAGCTCGATGCAACGTTAAAAGGCTTAAACCTGTCCCCGCAGTGGAATGCGAAAGTGTTGCCTGTGGTCACTGATTCCGCATGTACGTACCGCTGGATCAACGATAGCTTAGCCGGAAAGACACGCCTGAAAATGAAAGAAGCGTGCGAGAAACGACCGGGGATACTTTGGGCGCTAAATGTGGAATATGGCCCCAACTTGGATGTAAGGCTGACAAAATTCAACCAAAATAAACTTAACAGAGTTCCACAAAGGTGGTTAGATTTTTTTTGAGGAATAACACCGAACTTGTTCTCTCAGCATGTGGTGCAGTCATGGGAGTGCTGGATCCATGTGAAATAATAAAAATACATCAGTGTAGCGGTCACCCTGGTGTTAAGCGCACTACTTACTTTGTCAGACGAGTTGATCTCTCCGTACCTAGCACAACTGTCAATATGGCAATTCAGAAAAGTTTTGAATTTCAGTTTGCAGTACGTATTTATTACACTATATTCTGAGAATGTTATTTGGCAGTTGGAGTCGATATTTTGTGAGAGAAGTCCGCCATACGAAATCCTTATCGACAACGATACTGAGTTCACCAGCAGGATACTCAAGGCTTTCATTGATTAATGAGGCGTCCAGCTGCACTTTCGGTGAGCGCATGTGCGGGATAATAGAAATGTACCATAGGACCATAAAACGGATTGCAGCACGGAAGCAGTGCCCCGTTCAAGAAGCTGTTTACTGGTATAATGCGAAGCCAGAGGATGACATGTCAATCCCAACAGCATCATCTAACGCAATACATACGTATGAGGTTAGGGTCAAGGGCATTGACGCTGTATCTGCACTAACAATGGACAGAGTATAAAACATGTAAAGTTGGAGATTTGGTGTTGGTGAGACCATCCCAGAACCAATGTACCTCCACATTTACAACCGGGAAGGTCACTGGGATCATCAGTCCACGATCTGTCATGTTAAAGACCTCCAACTGGCATGGGACCAATGCACTGCCGCAAGCGATGCTGATGATTCATCCACGATCGATGCGGAGTCGGAAGTAGATTGCCGGGTTTTCGATGCGCCTCCTGCCGCCGTGGAGACGAATAGCAACACTGAGTATGAAGTACCTCTTTCGCGTAGTGGCATCACTGAGGATGTAGTACCTCTCCTGCGAAGGTGCACCAGATGGAAATGCCTGCAACCTGCATGTTCGTGCTGTGATCAGAGAATCGAGTTAACCCGATAAAATAATCCCAGTTGGTTGTATGTGGTGCAGTAAGCACCAGCAGTCACGTCTTCTTCCACAATGTGCTTTTGAGAGAAAACATTCTACTTAGAGTAGGTGGCGCTGACTAGTTGCATATGATCGAAACCGGACAGGTATTAGCCAATAGTCAGCTTGGTTCTGGGACTGGGTGAGCTATATAACACCAGTTTTTTGTTAGTCGTGAGAATGCAAACAAGACGAACATAAACACTAGAAATTTTCAACTGACTCCAAAAGAGAGGTATTTACCCTGTTTATTGTAGGAAAGACGCACGGGCGCCTACACTCGGGTCAAAGGTCAAAATTTACCCAGCCACGTAACCGTCTGAGTCGCACCCTGAAGACAGAGAATTTGACAATCGCACGTGAGGCAGTAGACTGCCTGACTACGACTGACTGGTATGTACCGGTCGCCCCACTGTAAACTACCGCGACACAAGGTCAAGTTTACTGTGGGGAACCCGAGCATTCTACCCGGGATTCTGGTCAAAATTTACCCAGACCCCGAAAAAGTGGGCACGAGTACAGTACTTGAATGTTTTTCTCAGCCGTGTCTCTATCCGAAGACAGTGCTCAACCGAGTTACCTTATGCCCGAAGACAGAGGTCTTGTCAGTCGCAAGCCAGGTAACAAACTGCCTGACTCCAACATGTTTTTTATCAGCCGAGTTTCTATCCGAATAGCGATTCTTGACTGAGTTACACTTCACCCGAAGACGGAGGTCTTGGCACTCTCTGCCGGAAGACAGAGGTCTTGTGTTATCGCAAGTCTGGGACTGACTGCGACGAAATTCTTCTGATCTTATTTACTCCACTTATTTAAAGAACGGTGGAAATGTCATTCAAGCTACTGGAATAGCCTATCAAAAACACAGCACCCACTCATGATATGGTATGGTAGATTGTGATAGTCAATTGATAATATTTCCCCACCGTTTTTTTTCAATAGGATTGGAGTGAAAAGAAAGTATATATTAACTGAATGTATTTAATAAATTCAGTATAATCCATTTTAAAATACAATTTGCTAGGATTGTCTTGTACGGGGAATATAGCCCTAAACCTACATTTTAACTTGAAAATTTGGGTGTCGTCTTATGCGCCAAGCCGCCTTGAACATCAGCGTATACGACAATAGAAATATTAAAATCAGCAAATAAAATGAAAGGCATAATGGCAGTTATAACTGGCTACCTCTGGTTTAATTACAAAAAAAAAAACAATTAAAATATTGGTAACAGAAGTACAAATAAGTATCAAGATGATAAAAATAGGAAATAAAAGTAGTAACTGTTGACCATGTTTACCATAGTCTATGAATAAAGAATACAGCGCAGTACGTAATCTGTTCAATGAAACAACGTTAAAGATTAACACTCACGAGTCAGAAACTCTACTGGATCTGACTATATCGCCAATACCACCAGCAGCTGTCCCGTAATTTTTCAGTCTTCGATATCAAAGGCTGCCAGTGAATATTCGGAAAAAAACATGGCCGCCTTTATACACGTTGCATTGAATATTTTGAGCCTTCTGATTGGTTAACCTTTCTATTGGTGAACTATAAAATGTCAGCTCATTTTGGCTGGCTCACTAGTAACAAGGTACCCAAAAATTCTAACAGTAGCAGTTTGAAACCATGAAGAAGGTAGATAGGGTCAAGAACTCGCCATATCTTACGAACCGACACTGGATAATCCCACTTGTGTTCCTAATACATAGGACAATCGCATCTAGAACATTTTCTCGCTGAAAACTCTTCCTCTGAAGTGTTACCTCCCTTGGGCACAAACCACATCCTGATCAGTGATAAAGTTGATGCTGAATGGGAATGATACAGATCTTACATGACAGAAACTGCTCTTTCAGCATTTTTCAAAAATAGAGCTGTCAGAACAGTCACCCTAATGGATCCTGACAGAAAATCTTATACTTTAGAAAAAATACCAACAAAAACTGAATAGCAAGTGCTGGTTCTCGCTAGTATGTTTTATAGTCATAGCTCAACGCAACCACTACTAAAATATCTACGATAAGGAACGGAGTAGTAGGACCCTTGTTGCATTCAGAACTGCTCGGAATCACTGCAAGAGAATTTTAGAAAATGTACAGTGCTGCTATGTACACGTAGTTCTATCCAAGGTCGAAAGCAAAACACTTGGATCCTGTGAGTTCTGGAAATCTCTACCCAAATTCCCAATAGAGGCAAATTTTGATTTAAGACAGTCTGACTGAATCGCTTATATGTCTAGTTCATAATTTTAAAATACAATATCAAAACAAGTACAAATCTGAGATAGACTTAGAAGATAAAACGATGATATTCTGTACCACGCAAGTAACAAAACAAATCAAGTAGCCCTGAGAAACTGATGCGAAATCTAAGTGTAGCATGTAGGGTTACCATACAATCTCTCTAGATATGGAATTACTAAAAGTGCTCTCTAACAGGTTTGTCCCTGAAGATAATTGTTAACGGCCAATCCTCTGAATCCTAAGAGATCAACGTAGGCGACCCCTAATGATCTTTTCCCGTTCCAACCTTCTTTCTATTTTATATAAATGATCTGCCTAAGAGTATATTCTAACCATTTTTTAATATCTATGCTGATGATACAACGGTATCTGGTTGCACCTACTGAAATCCAGATGACCAGAGCTTGATAGCTGATCTCTTTTCTGACCTAGGTTTAACAGCTCAAGGGAGGAAAAAATGGGATGGTGTCAGTCAATGCATTGAAAACCAAACTAGTGATGTCTCATCATCACCGAGCAGATCTTGAATTTTCACCTATCGCGATAGACTGTTGCTCTTTCAAGGAGTCCTCGTACTTTGATCGTATATTGGCATATGTTCAACCAAAACCTCAACTAGAACTCGTATATGATCCATCGTTAAAGATGATGGAAAAAATATCAGTCCCCTGGAGTGCTTCAGTAAATACCTGACACTTCCTACTATCGTATATCTTTATAATTATCAAATCAGGGCGAAAATGGCGTGCAGCTGTCATATATTGTCAGGAGCTGCTCAGTCTACACTTTTCAGTTTCAATAGAGTTCAAAAGTATCTTCACGTCCTTTTTGAAAACGGGTTATTTTTCACCCTAAAACCCCTTTCCCAGAGATGATATGTTGCAAGCATCCTGCTGCTTTATCGCTATTTCCATGGAAAGTGTTCAGACGAGTTACTTTCCTAAGTTCCACCAGTTATACCACACATATTGTAACAAACATCCTCATTCACTTCATATTCCGTTGGTGAGATATAATTTCCACTAGAGAAGCTTCTTTCCACGAACCGCTTCTTTGTGGAACTTACTCCCAAGAGGATCCTTCTCCGAGCACTACAATCTTAACCATTTCATGTGTAGGGTTAAGCGCCCCATATCCGCATCAACTAGAATCATATATATATGAATATATATATATATATATATATATATATATATATATATATATATATATTATTATTATTATTATTATTATTATTATTATTATTATTATTAATAGAAATCTTATAAGTATAAGAAACTATACTCGTTCGGAAAACCTTCGGTGTCTTGATTTCCCCCACACATTAAAGAGCTCGATAAATTCGAATAAGACTTAATCGGAATAATGGAAAAAAAAATGAAATATAGGAAAATAATTAATAACATCCGAACGAGTATAGTTTCTTATACTTATAATTATATTAATAATAATCCAGCTCTAGGCTGCCCTATAGAGCACTTTTTAAAATCAACTAATATGGACCGTGTAAATATAGGATATTCACTGAAAAACATACCCGTCCCAAACCGTTAGTTATATGAATTATGTTTATTACAAAAAATAGAAAAGTTTATCATTAATATGAGATTTAGAGCTTACTTTTTGCCTAAACAACAATCTAAATAAGAACAAAACTAGTGAACACTATGGATTTAAAACTAATGCCCATCCTTCACATATTAAAGAACTCGATAAATTCGAATCAGACTTCATCGGAATAATCAAAAAAATGAAATATATGAAAATAATTAATAACAATATGCAGCAACAAATTAGTAAAGACATGAAAGTTAACTAATTAATTCTTTTCTCCCTACTCCCCACCCCATTTCAATATATCACTTCCGTTAAGTTAACCGTCTAAATAGGTCAAGGTCTGTTCACTCCTCCTCCCCCAATACAAAGTATACTTGAGAGAGATATGAAATTAATCCCTCCCTATACTCTACCATGTCTCTTTAACTACCCCTTTTTACACTCTCTGTTAAATTACAAAAACTTACTCTACCCATCAATTTTAATTTCATTTTTCGTTTTATTTCATTTTTGGAAGTGCTATCTGATGATCCGGCGTCCTTTAAAAGGACTCTGGTGAAATAAATTATTATAATGGTACCTTAAAGTGGTCTGTTTTTTTTTTTTATATATATATATATATATATATATATATATATATATATATATATAAAAATTTAAATCCATTCCATAGTAATAAATTTCCTTCGATGAATATAAGTATATTCATCTCTTCAGACCGTCTACATTTTATGAAATGGAATCAAAATATCTCAGACAGACAAATATACAAATAAATAAATAAATAAATAATACCAAAAAAAATTTGACCTAGAAAAGTTTTCGTTAGGAGCTTACATTATGAAGAAAGAAAATAGAAACAAGTGTTAATATAACAGGTAAGGAAAGGTAGAGTGATAGGACGGTTAATTTTAAAATAGTGTTACAACAATGTGTGAAATAAAGTTCACAGAGGAAAGGGTTAAGATGGTTTGTATTTAAACAGCATCTTCATCATATAACCATTTGTCGGATTTAATCAAATTGCTAAAAACAAATTGTATTTTTTACGTTAGGATACGATACAGAGCAGATATGTATTTATCGGGAATCGACAGAGAAGTGTGTTCAAAAAGCATTATTTAGGTTTTGTTTGACCAGAAGACCTACGTGGCCGAACGGTCAGGCACGTCATATCCATATATATATATATATATATATATATATATATATATATATATATATATATATATATATATGGTGTATTTGGAATTAATTGCAATAACCAACAATTACTATTCTTAAAAGAGAGCTCAATACAGAGTAGAGCAGATATAATAATTTATTTGAAAAAAAATTATAACATAAGTATGTTATAAAATCACTACAAAAATAGCCATTTTGTTTCAACACCTCCGGTGTCTTATCAAGTGATGATGTTGAATGTAAAATAAATGGTTTTAAAGTTTCAAATTAATTAACGGTCCTTCGCAAGGGGAAAACGTTATTACAACGTTTTTCCTTGATAAGACACCGGAGGTGTTGAAACAAAATGGCTATTTTTGTAATGATTGTATAACATATTTATGTTATAATTTTAAATAAATAATTACATATAATATATATATATATATATATATATATATATATATATATATATATATATATATATATATATGGTGGACTCTCTTGACGTATGAGGTTAAGCAGCTCACTTCCTTGGAACCGACAGCCCAGACACCAGCACATATGATTTAAATTATAGTGGTGAAGATTTCGTGCATAACCAACCACACTTTTGAAGGGGCCGAATACAGAGACCTGGTGCATTACGTGCCACAAGGTCCCCAAACGATCCACAGCAGGTTTTGAATTCAGAGTTCTCCTTCTCCTAGATTAGCTGCCATCTAATGGTATAGATCCCTGTCTGCCCTATTTATTTATTATATATATATATATATATATATATATATATATATATATATATATATATATATATATATAAATTGAATTTTGTATTTTGAGAAAAGCAGAGACTCAAAGGACATATTGTATGCATCTTAGGAGCTTATGTAAATGATTGGCACTGGCACAACAGAGATTAGGAGAAATAGCGAAGTGAAAAAAATTACTAAGAGCTACAAAAGACAGGACATTGTGGAGAGATATGAGAGATATAGTCCACGTTCTCAAAGGAAACTGCACATGAATGTATGTAAAAGATGCAAGTATATTTCTTTTCATATGTGTACTTGCTTGTTTCTGTACATTGATTTATGTATTTTCCGTTCCGGACCATTGCTATTTTCTTATCTACAACTGTTCATATTTCTCTCTATCTTTTTTCATTATCTATCTATCTATCTATCTATCTATCTATCTATCTATCTATCTATCTATCTATCTATCTATCTCTTTTCATTATCTGTCTACATCTCCATTTTACTCTTTTCAGTATCAATTTATCTATCTTTATTATCTATGTATCTATCTGTTTTACTCTTTTCATCATCCATCTCACTATCTCTTTTCATTATCTTTTTTAAATATCTATGTATCTCTTTTCATTTTCTATCTACCCTTTTCCATTATCTATCTATCTCTTTTCCTTATCTATCTATCTATCTATCTATCTATCTATCTATCTATCTATCTATCTATCTATTTTCATGTTTCTATTTTCCAATCTATGTGCTTTATATTCTGCTTTGAATTTTTCAGCGAATTTCCCTATTTCCCGGCATATGCATGTCAAGTAATGTAAGTAGAGACACGTACATGTATATATTTATGAATTCATTAACCGTAAAACATAAAATGCGAATTCATATATTTGAATATACAGTGAGCACTCTGTCCACAAGAACAGGATAGTTCGTGACCCAAGAACGTTACATTATTCAACATTCAATAAATTCTGCCGCAGTATTTCCCAGATTCATAATGTCATATGTCGTCCCATGCTGAATACCAAGTCTCCAAATGAAAAACATAGATGTGAAGTCACAGCTTCGCACTGTAAAGACTTCCTTCAAACAAGACAAACCTAAATAGATTTTTTGATACATACATATATGAAACATACAATAGAATTACTTACTGGCAGAGATAGTTGTATCTAAATCATTGACAAAAATGGTCGTTGATTAAAATGATGAAAAATATTAGGAATGTTAATTATGACTTTACAAAACAAGTAGGAATGGAAATATTCAATTAAACCAAGTACTAATCTCTCTCTCTCTCTCTCTCTCTCTCTCTATCTATCTATCTATCAATCTCACTGACTTCATTTCTATCTATCTATCTATCTATCTATCTATCTATCTATCTATCTATCTGACTTCATTTCTATCTATTCATTATCTATCTATCTATCTATCTATCTATCTATCTATCTATCTGACTTCATTTCTATCTATCTATCTGACTTCATATCTATCTATCTATCTATCTATCTATCTATCTATCTATCTATCTATCTGACTTCATTTCTATCTATCTATCTATACAGTCTATTCATATCTATCTGTAAGTAGAAGGGCGACATTTGGATAAGTTTGAACGGACTGACATTTGAACTGACTGTAACACACACAGACACACATACACGCACACGCACACACACACATATATATGTGTGTGTGTGTGTGTGTGTGTGTGTGTGTGTGTGTGTGATAGATAGATTGATAGCTAGTTATGGATTTGTTTTTGCCAGCGCCCTTATATTAGTTGCTATCCTCGGAACGTTCCGGTTAAAACTATGGTCATCTTTTTCTTCTCCTTCTATGTGCCTCTCATCGATAGAACTTCCGATAATCCATTGAAACATTTACCGGACAATACTGAACTTCGATTCCCGTCATATATGCAGCGTGAATAAAGGGATCGATCGCTGCATACATAAGTGCTGACACTAACGCACAAACCAAGAGGTGATGATCAGCATTATAAGAACTATTCACAGTAACACCTGCAAGCATAACATCAGTTTCCAGGAGCAGAATATAAGAGGCGAGGTGAAAACTCCTGTATTCAGTCTATCTTATATTAGAAGCACGTTGAAGAAAACAAAAAAAAATCATAAGGTTTGTGGTCCATACACCATCCGGACAATATTCAAAAGCAGTTCCAGCCTCCGGGAATATATCTCCTGAACCAAACTTCTTTCAGCCAAGAACATTACCAGCACCTGCTTATATTTCATTCCATAGTATTATGGCTGTGAATATACAAAGATGATCTAAGCCTCACCCTAAAAGTAAATGTAGAGTAACTTTGGTTTTTGGGGTAAACGATGATATCAGGCATAGCTGATCATGTATACAAGAAAAGATAAGGTTCACCTATAATTTGAAATGAAATCAGAATAGCAGATAAAAGAATGTGAATTAAATAATGAATACGTATGTTATGTTCTCAGTAGATCTAGCATAGAAATGAATACTACATCGAGGTTTTCATGAAAGCTAAAAAATACCAGTAATTATACAACAGAGAGTTGAAAAAAAGTATAGTTGATGAGGTAAACAAGTGACTGGATTTAAGGCTACAATTTTCACCACTGAATTGTCTTATAGCCAAGCGGACAAAAGCGTTGTTTAAGGGATCCTGAGGATTTTGAGTTCAGTTCCTAGGTAGGGAAGATTTTAAGCGTTATATATATTCTTCTTCAATAAAAATCAAAATGACGAATTACTTGACAGTTAATATACTGTAGCATATAGAGAGGAATGATAATATTTTATTGCGGTAGATTGAATAAAGGTTTTTTCAATTGACTGTTGTTTTTATGGCTTATCAACCCTTTGTGGATTATTTAAGGCTGAAACATATTTTGGATTGTATAATACTTTATTTTACAACGTTTTGAGAACAACAATGTATTTTCCAGATACATATCCTAATATTTAACCTATAGCTAAGGATGGAAGAGATGGATCATACATTTTCCAAGGGTATGTGAATAAAAGTCCAACATTTCCGAAAGCTATTAATTACGACAGACATCTGAAGTAGGATAGTGATTCAGTAGCGGAAATATTGTAATGATGTGATCAGTTATATATTTATATAGATAAGTAAGCATAAGGAAACTGATAAATGAAAAAGTCATTGTATAATAATGATAATTTTTCATTTGAAATGTTCAAATAAAATAGAGAAAGACAACTATATTTAACAATATATACTACAGACGAACAAAGAAATAAGTAGATACAAAACAACGGTGGCTTATCTGAAAGTCGGTGAAGAGTGTAGGATTTAGTTCACACACACACACACACACATATATATAGTTGGGTAAAAAGGGACAAATAATTACAAAACAGATAAGATATATAGTATAATGCTATACTGGTGAATATCACAATTTACGAAGTGTATATAGAATGTTGAATTATTGATAGACTGACAATTTTCCGTTCATTGGATTAAGGAAAAGGAGATTAACTCCTTGTTTCCTGTTCATCATTTAAGAAAACAAGGGGTAAGTCGATGACACTGACGGCTGGTTATATGGCACGATGTTGGAAATATTTGGATGCTTGCCTTTCATAATTATTTGCGACTGTGACCTAAATTTGAAATTTGTGTGCTAATTCCACATCTATCATTGTATTTGTTTGCCTATTTCAGATTTAACATCTTTCTTTCTTTTCGTTATAATAACATTAGGAGGTGCGATGGAGTAATGGATTGAGGAATCGGATTGAGGAATCGGAAAGCAGAGTTCGAATTCCAGTTGGATCCATTACATTCACTTGCGTGCTAATACCCTTGGGAAAGGTATGAATCCTCTTCTCCTCCCCTCAGCTATGGGTAAGTAGCAGGATAGACCGGTTTCTATAGCCTTGGATGGCAACTATTCTACTACAGAATGAAATGGAAAAATATCCCTTGTCAGTCATGTATCGAAAGAATTCGAACTTGGCCGTCAGATTCCTCAGTCCGAGCCTTTATCATTCGGTCCTACAAGATTATACAATGACTTTTTCATTTATCAGTTTACTTATGCTTATTTATCTATATAAATATATAAGTGAACACATCATTACATCACAACAACTGCCGCCTCTGAGTGTTGACTTCAATGTTCACTTTTTATATATATATATATATATATATATATATATATATATATATATATATATATATATATATGTGTGTGTGTGTGTGTGTGTGTGTGTGTGTGTGTGTGTGTGTGTGTGTCTGTCTGTATATACGTGCGTTAGCGTGCATAAACAGATAAACGAATAAATATTTACTCAATTTAATATTAGATGTAGAAAGAAAAACAGTGCCCAATTTGGTTAGACAGAGCTAAGAAGTATATATTAATAAATATACATATACTGGGTCTCATGGGAGGAACGCTAAATTAAACGCAAATTCAAAGCTCAAATTTGATATAAACTTAATATAATATTGAGGTGTAAATACAGAATGTAGATTCTAGGTAGGAGGCTATTGTAAAAAGAAAAGGCAAGCTTAACGTTTAAAAGAGCAACATCGGGTAACTTTTTAAGTAATAATAGACGTTAAAATGTTTAAAGGGAGGTAATCAATATGTAACGTAAAATATGGGAAGCGCATGTGGTATTTGGATAATATATTTATCCAGAATTAAAATATTTTAAGAGAGATTTCTTTCTGTGATTAGAAGCTAACATGAATTTATTAAGTAGATTTCAACCATTAATATTTTTGAGGATGAATCTTTTTTTCAGGCAAATACATGTT